>PKQL01000031.1:0-96947 GCA_002916455.1 Penicillium sp. CF05
ACTGTGTGAGACTAGCACTGTGCGAGTGAACCCATCAAATTTTGGATGAAATGTTTGGATCTCGCGCATTTTTAACCGTTTCAAGTATTCAAGTATTCAAGTATTATCGGAGTCTTTCAAGTTGTAAATCGGGGAGTCCGGTAAGATGTACACTGATGTACATTGACTCCATCGGCGTGCATACCAAAATAAATACGAACCGTAGAAAAACATGAATTCTGTTAATATCTGAAGAGAAAAAAATAGAAAATAATACAAAATTAACATACAACATATTATTGTGGTTAAAATCTCCACTTAGAGTGTTCCCCTCTTATTCTTCTTATTCCTCTTTCTTCTATAACAATACTCTTGACTTTCATGTCTCCTTTCTTTTATATTATAATTTCTATTCTTTTTGCGCATTCGCCCGCACTCTAATACTGGATTATACGACATACACGACTCTTTTTTTTTTTTAAAAAAAAAGAAGAAATCCAAAAAATACTTTTTGTGTGGGCGAATGTCGCCTTTATGATTTATGTTCTATATTCTACATTCTTTTATATCACCAACGCCGGACGTATCACCTTTCGCACAGTGTCATAATGCCAACAGTCTTACTCCCATCTTCTGCCGCTGCTTTTGCGCCGCGATCATCTCCCAATGTCGTGTTAAATACCAAGGTTGAGCCTTGGTTGACAGCAACCCTCAAGCGAGTTAACCGGGTCAAACGTCCTCTGAACAATGTCACCCAGCATACCCGGTGCCTGACAGAAACACTCTCATCGAAAAATGCCATCTGGACCCTATGTTCCATGATGTTCACCAAAGTCCCTCAGGCAGAGTTAGAGAAGAATGAGAACCAGCTATGGGAAGCCCTGCACAACCACCAAATGATTCACATGGAGGCCTACGTTGTACACGTCGATATGGTCTCTCGTAACGAGGTGGCCTTCAAGTTGACTCCGGAAACCATTGAATCCCTGGTTGATTTCCACAAGGAGGTCTACTCGGTGGATGCCGCCGCCAATACATACAATTGGTCGGGAAAGCATGGTGAGCTGAAGAGGTTACAGGAGGAGTTTGTCCAAGCCGCCAACAAGTTCGTCTACCGCGCCAATGCCCAGGCGCTCGAGGGACTAGAAGAAGACGGTGCCGGAGAGCTACTGAGCGGTCGCAGCGAAGAAGCAAAGGTAGCCATCGGCAAACTATTTGTCCCACTGGTTGCCCCTTCGCCACCAGTGATGGATGTCATGCGCCCGATACCTATCTTGCCTAGTTCGACAGGCCCGGAAAACTGGTGGCAGAACCCGGTGCCCCAGCAAGCGCCACTCGAGTCGTGGAAAGTACTGTCGCCCAGCCCCAACCCGGCCACCACGGGTGATTCTAATCCGAATCTTTGGGCTAGTCTCAGTTTCAGTGATGCCCAACTTGCCTCACCGACCCCGTCTTACAGCCAACCCTTCACCCCGTCGCCGTTCCAGACCTACGACTGCTTGCCGACCTGCATGCCGACCACTTCGGCCGCTATCAGCCCGCCCCCGTTGCCAAGCACATTCCCAAGCATGTTCCCGAGCATGCTTGTACAGCCCTGCAGCACGGCTGTCAACATGGGTATGGGGGGATTCAGCTGGGGCGAGTTTGCTCCGCTGCCGTATGGCACGATCGCCTAGCTCGGCTCTCCTCGGTAGACTCGGTGGATGTCGACCATTCCCGAGTCCAGGCTCCCCCGGTTTGTGCAACGTGGGCTTGAGAAACGTGGATCGTTTCTTAGGACTAGATGCGCGCGCAACTTTTCGGTTTCTTCATGGCACCACGACTTCCTCGGCGCCCTCTCTCCTCTCTCGTCTATCTCCCTACCGGGAACCCGAATCCAAGCAACGACAATTCGCATTCTTGACGGCGTTCTCTTCGATTTGACACTGTGCATCTGTGATACTCCCTCCTGCGTTTTGCATGATAACCAGAATTATCTTTTTTTCTGCGCCTTGTTTTGATACTTTTGATGTTTGATTCCAGCGTCAGCGATGTTCTCCCCTTATTTTCTCTTTTTACCTTTTGCATCAAGAAGCGGCGGGTCGGCTCTCTGTTATGTTTCGTTTCTTTTGTTATTCCCGCATATATGTCATGAAGACTGGTCTGCCTCGCGGCATGTGGAGGATATGAATTTGGACGTGGAATGTCCAACTTTATGGTTTCGATTCTTCTGTCGCAACTCGATGGGAAGGGAAGAAAGCAAATTTGGGTTACTCGACTGGACTGGGTTCAGCGTGTGCTTTTGTTTTCTTGCCTTTCTTACGAGGTCTATCCTTCTGGTACTGGGTACTGGACTGGCTAGTTCTCTTTATCGGAGAACTGGGGGATAGGTTTACGCGACGGCGTCACCTTCTTCCTTGCATCTGTGATGCTTGGTTGGAGCACGCACTTTTGGTCATCTTTGGTTCGAGGAGGTGAATATCAGCAACACGAGTGTGAGAGATGATTGCCTCTACCCTCGTCAGACTCGAACACATCCGCCTGTGGCAGATACCGAGCGCGAAGGGCGATGCACTGAATTTTCATCCTTCGGTCTGTGACCTGGGGATCTTCACATCCCGCCCCAAGCGACGAGTGATCTGAATGGCAGTCATCTCCGTCCTCTGCGCTACGAACTTACCTCCAATGACCATAGTTGGCAATGATAGATTCATCTCCTATCGTCCAGGCTGGAATTTTAGAAATTCCTGGACAAGCTTGGTCTGTCGGTGGGCACTTCCACTGGATGGAAGAGCCCTTCCTTCTTTGTCCCGACGACGAGAATCGGATGCTCGATCTGATATATACTCTCTTTTATGATCTGTCTGGTCGAGTGGGCTGGTCCCTTGCGCTGGCTGCTTCTTTTCTCCTGGTTTTTTGTTGATCCATCAGCATCCCTGTCCAAATCTTGTATGTATCTCTTTAGTTTAATTTTGAAAAGAGCATACACAATTTCTTCGCCTCGGTTCGTCCTATAATTGGATATTCGTCATCCTGAGGAATTGCAGTATAAAATATGGTCACAATCTCCAAAGAGAAGAAGACTCTCATCATAAAAGAAATCTAAATATAGACCCAAGGTCATTTCAAGACAACTCGATACAATGTTGGTTACCCCAGATGTATGACGTCAACCGCCAAGACAAGTCCAGGCTACATCATATCCAAGTTGATCACGGATTTCGTATATTCAGTCACTCAACACCTGTACCTGCATCTAGTTTGGCTACTTTTATCTGCTGTCGTCTCTTTGCATTGTAATTTTGTTGCATTTGTCTCACATCTGGGATTTCCCAGCTCGCGCTTCATCAATTGATAACTTAAAGCCTTTATACCAGCAGGTCCCTCTGAGCAAGCCACCTGAGCGTTATTAAATATTGCAGTCTTCATACTTCCAGAGATTTTTGGTGCCTACAGAAGGTGTCCGCGGCCGCTTACCTCACATCCGCGGCCTGACTCCAGCATAGCCACGAGCTAACGACCCCCACTACACGAAAAAACATCACTGCACTACCGACACAACTTGGATTTTACAATATCACGGAAAGCTTCAAAAAATTAGAATCGCCATATCGCACCTATGACTTCCTTATACGAGGCCCTCCAATGCCTCAAACCGACGTCATGGGACGAAGTCCCCCATGATCCCGACGAGCTCCGTGACTACGTGCGCGAGATCTTCAAAAAAAGCCGCCTCATAGCGGAGTCACTTCCAGACCCCCCAATTTCCGATAACGATGATTACCCCGAGTTAGATGGCACGACAAATTCCTCCGCCCGACGAATAGTCCCATCATCCGCGCGAGTGGGAGAACCCGATCCAGAAATTACAGACCTGCAAAAGGAATGGGGGAAACCACTTAAGATGGGTGGACCAAAGGACAATCCGTTAGATGTGACTGTGTGGAAGCTTTCCGCTAATGACGGCGGGGGCTCATGGTTCGGGCGACGAAGTGTGCATGAGGGCCTTCCATTTTTGCGGTGGAGGAAGAAGCTCTCAACTGAGTACGACGAAACACTCAAACTAAATCGCAAGAAGATTGAGGAGGGACAGACGCCTGACAAGAGTATCCGCGGGATCGGCGCCGAAGAGAAGATCGAGACTATTGAGGTCAAGGACCACGATGGTTCGGTACTGGGCGATTTAATGGTTTACCATGTCTCGGCACAATTTCCCAAACCTACTGCTCCGCGCGATTTTGTGGAGTTGATCATCAGCTCTGATTCTGGATTGCAGACTGGCGGAACTAAGCAGCCTGGGCGCAGTTGGATCATGATTTCTAAGCCGTGTGAACACCCAGATATCCGGCATAGGCAGGGCTATACTCGCGGGCAGTATGAGTCTGTCGAGGTCATTCGGGAGATTCCTAAGAAAGATGGCAATTGGACCAGCTCTTCTACTCGGGGGAGTAAGAGGAATAGTGATTCTCCGTCCTCCAATCTGCAACGCCATGAGGGGTTACCTGAGCAGGACGAAGCCGGGGATGATGAAGACGAAGAAATGAATCCTGTCGAATGGATCATGGTCACCAGGAGTGACCCGGGCGGCAACATCCCGCGGTGGATGGTGGACAAGGGAACACCGCGAAGCGTGGGAATGGATGCCGCTAAATTCATCAACTGGGCTCTTCAAAATGACAAGCCGCCCAAGCAAGAAAGCACAGTTACGGAATCTGCAAATAATTTAGCAGGTGCCAAGGTTAAATCCGGGAGGTCTACAAATGAATACGACTCTGACCAGGCAGACGACTCAGATTCGGATTACGAATCACTCGACAGCGACGGCGAGCATTCGCATCATGGCCTGATTGCCAGTGTCACCGGCTTGCTCAATACTGGACTGGAACGGTTCGCACCACAAGTTCTAGGCTATGGCGCCCACACCAAGGTATCCAGTGATCTCCCAGCCGGGGACGAGGTTTCCTACATTGATGCAGATGGCATAGCCCACCTAAGCCCAGAAAGCGTTCAACAAAATAAAACCGCGTTGGACGCCGAATCATCAAGGTCTCGCGAGCAGGACCATGCATCAATTTCCTCGGCCAATTCCGAGCAAGAAACCGCCGTCGACGAGGCAGCACACAACAACATGTCTACGGAGGAACTGAATCAAATGACAAAGAATGGCAAGCCCACTTCCCACGAGAAAGAGCTCGCAAAGCTAGCCATCCGCAAACGCGAGGTCGAAAGCAAGCTAGAGGAAGTCCGCGCTGAACTAGACAAGTTTCAGATCCCGTCGCAACTGTCAAGTATCTCAGGAACCCCAGTAAAGGGCACAGACGAGGCCGATAGCGACACCAACGGGATGCGCAAGCGCGCGGCGACGAATAGGTCTTCCGGGTCCGCCAACACTCGCACACAGCAGGGCCAAAGCCAAAGCCAACCACAGGGCGAGATTAATAATGAAGACCAGTCACCTGCGGCGCAGACGGCAACCCCCGATCCGCCATCGCATCTCCCCAAAGCAGCCTCTCAATTTCTCAATGGAGAGTCTAAGCTGCTTAAGCAGCTGCGCAAGATCGAGGCTAGCCAGCTGAAGGTTACATCGAAAATTCAAGCGAGAAAGCGAAAGGATGAGGAGCGCTCGAAGAAGTCCAAGTCCAAGAGCAAGTCTGAGGTTGATGGCTTGAAGCAGGAGGTACATGATCTCAAGAAAGAGGTCAAGCAGCTTCGCTCAGAGCGCCAGAAATGGGTCGATCTTGTTTCTTCATTGCAGGCGGAGAATACGAGGTTGGCGGCGAAGTCGGATGCTTAATTGGTGGGTAGATTATAATTATGACTTGTACATACTGCATGGCTTGTTTTCTAGCCTCCATGTGTTGATATTTGGTTTGATATCGCTAGAAACTACATACTTTGTCCTGTGTCTATTACTACATCTGTCTGCTGGGGATAGATATTAATATCGAATGTCTTCATCATTCAACAGTTATGATTGGGATTGTAATATCACAGACCAAGATCAATCAAGGGAAATATTACTGTTGAGCGGCTTCTCCCATTCATTGGGTACAGTTGAGGAACTGAGGCAATACCAGGCCATCCAGGTCATGATGCTTGTTAGGCACTTGCAGACAGATTGCTGTTGAGTGTATAGTCTCATGTGGTAGACATGGTAAATCACAAATTGTCTCGCTCGCTGACAAGAATTGAAGGATTCTCGAAGTTCCAAAACATGGCAATCCCTAGGGGATATCAACCCCCAGAGAGGAGGATCTATCGGTCCTGTTCATAGAGCGTTTCGTATGTCGAGTTGGATATCATTCCACGCCGAATGAATCGAGGGGGAATCTCGAGAAACTGGTCTTTGGTGGGTTAAAAACCGATGCACAGAGGTGATTATCTCATGTAAACGAAGTTGCTGAGCTAGACTATGGGTGGTCGGAGGATCGAAGGATCTGTCTTCCAGTTATGGAAAGGAAGGACGCAACAAGGGGTATCAAGAAAAACAAGAATAAGCCACACGGCGTGGTTCTACTCTTGAGTCTGAATCATTAGAGAGCGCATGTTAGCCAACCCATCTTGGTATTATGTTGAGCAGTTCTGCAAGATACCACATACCTCTGGTGGATTCCCAGCACCTCTGACCATTTTCTCCAGCATCATTGTGCGCATCTTCTCCTTTGGTTCGCCCATGCCGACAGCCATGTAGGACAGCAGGGGAGGGTGACCGACGTAGGAGGAGTAGCTGTCACGGAGGATGTTGGACGTCCATTCGTACTTGGTGGTATCGGCGTGCCCGGTACCAATGTAACGGGCCTGGAGAGCCTCAAGGTTCTGAATGGTGCGGAGCTTGTCGGCCATGGTGGATACTCGAGACGTTGACGTTGGATTGAGAAGGATAGCGGGAAGCTTGGAAGAAGAAAGAGAGAACCATCGACGCCTCAGGCATAAATTATATTCACGTGATCATATGGGCATCTTGAGATTCTTCCATCCTGACTTTGCCCTGAATAAAGGATTTGGGTTAGGAAATTGTCAGACTATGATTTTTTCCAATGTCTGGTGATACATCTAGTTTTTCGTTATCGTCCCGGATAGCATCGCTGGTTCATGCACATTTCGATGCTCTGCCAACGCGCAGTAAACCAACCATATTTCCGGATGGATCGAGAGAATGGATTCCAATGACTGGTATTGTGGCTGTCAAAGGTATGTTATTTACTCAATTATTTAAGAGCGAGTTATCATACCTCGTCCATGTATGTACAGTGAAGGGGGAGGGTCCATTTTTTGCTTTTTAATTGTCTTTCCTTTGATTTGATGTCACTCAACGTTCTATAGTAACATTGTTGTCTTTTCGCTTATAGGAGAAAACACACCTTCGGAAAGTCTGACCTGCATCTCTGTCACGTAAGTTGGCTTTCTAACTTAAGCAAGTTTGAACCTTCAAAAAAGCTGATATCTATGTAGGAGCGGTGCAAAATGCTTGTCGGCATCTCATATCCCACGCTGCAGGGGTCTTGTATTACATGACTGTCATGCCGAGATATTGGCCATCCGGGCATTCAATTATTGGCTTTTGACAGAATGCAATAGTGTTCTATCCCGGGAAAAGCAATTACCGAATGGCCATGATCCTTCTACCGGTAACCAAAAAGTTTCAGATTCTCCATTCATACAAAAGAGAAAGATTGGAGAAAAAAAGGATAGTAACGGTACACCACCCACAGAATGGCCGCCTTTTGAGCTTCGGCCTGATATCAAGATTTACATGTATTGCACATGTGCTCCTTGCGGCGACGCAAGCATGGAGCTCTGCATGGCAGCCCAAGAAGATGCCACACCGTGGGAAGTCATACAGGAAGAAGGCCCTTCGCCAAAAGCCCAAGACGCAGATTCCCCAGGTACTGAGACCCTTCTAGATGGTCGGGCTCACTTCTCTCTTCTCGGGATTGTGCGCCGAAAGCCAGCGCGCATGGACGCCGAGACCACGCGCAGCAAGTCCTGCTCAGACAAGCTTGCATTGCGGCAAGTCTCCTCCTTGCTGTCCTGTAACACCAGTCGGCTCGTTGCCCCCACTGAAAACGCCTATCTGGCCGGTCTGGTTCTTCCCGAAGACGAAATCAGCCAAGTTGGCTGTGACCGCTCCTTTGGCGAGAATGGCCGAATGCAGGCTTTGGGTGGGCGACATTGGCCTAAGGAGAGAAAATTTGAAGAAAGCACACTAGGGTATCGATTCCGGCCATTCCAGGTTCTTTCGGTGCCGAGTGAAGAGGTGGCAGCGCTCTGGCTTTTTGCAAAGCCGAAGTCTGTGCCTTGTCCTGCAATTCCTTCGGGCCAAGAAGGAGGCACTTCGATGTCTGGTGTAAAATCTAAGAAAGCCAGGCCAGGGAATGTTAGTGCCGTTTGGATATTGGCTCCCTCGTATCATCACCCATCGGCAATTACTATGGATACCGGCAGCAAGACAGTGCCAACTCTTTGTCGTTCCAAAACCGGCTTGTATGAGACCATCATCAACGGAGTGAAGCAAGGAAATCGGGCATCCTCACCTAGTGCCCGTGGGGCCTCGTCTCTATCCCGAGCTAAGCTTTGGGCTCTTTTTCGCGAAATTGCTCCTCCATCGGTTCCACATGTCTGTCAACCCAATGTCACCCCAGCCGGATCGCTGTTGCATGCTTCAGAGACTGGAGATCCGCACGTCGATATAGTTCAGCACCATGTGCCAGATATAACCACCTACCAGGATTTCAAAAATCCTACCAGATTAGGAGATTCATTGCAAATCCGTATGCAGGCCATCAGGGATGCGAAACTGGTTCTCAAGGGATGGACACCCAATGCAGGAGATGAATCTTGGGGCTTGGATGTTTTGGTTGATCCCAAAAAGCGAAAGCGTTGATTGTGTCCAGAGGATGCAAGGTTACTGAAGATTACGCTGGGCCATGTGTAGGTAGTCTACCTAACCCCATCGCATTCCCCCTTTCAAGATACCATAAAATAGAAGATACTTGGTGTCTGCACAAAAGGAGGCTTGGTTTAAAAAGTATATTGGCTATCAAAGGGACTGGTTTGCCCGTTTTCTAGTTGAATCAGCCCTTTATGGGCGTCAAACAAACTGCAGCCTAATCACTGAGAGAGCTGAGTCCAACAGAATGTCAACAATGTAATGCCTCAGGGTTTTACTCGGGCGTTTGATTGTCAGATCTTCTTGCTCTTCTCACCACTCTCTCTCCTCTCCCATGTTCTGGTCCCTAGTCTCATCAACCTACGACTTCGCACCTCAGGTCTCAACTCCAATAAGCAATAATCGATGGGATATTCCGCTTCTTCAACACAGCTTTGATTGCAGCCGCCAGATTTGTCTTCAAGATGGCTCTGAAGTCTCCAGCCGAGTGCGCAAATTGTGGGACAGGAACTAAGACAATGTGTTCGCGCTGCTCGCAATAACTGGATGTTCATTTAGTTAATCTCAAACCCGGTCTGATACCGGAAATTCATGTGACTACTGAAGTACCGTAGTAAATGTTTCGGCCTCACCTCTATACCAAGACCATTCTATCTCCTTTGGGTGGGTCTTATACTCCTCCTTCTGTGGAATCCCATACTCCTCCTACATCAGCTATTATTCTCCAGACTATCCATCGCCAACTCAGACTACAGCTTAAGTACTTGTTGGATATAGGTTGGCCACACCTATCCTTTGAACCGGCTTAAGGCACATTCAGTTAACACACCCTGTCTGACCTATCTAGTACATCACTTGTGTTGCATTATCCATATATAGAAGCATGGAGATTGAAGACAGTGACAGCTCCAGCACTCACACTTCCAAGGTCAGCAAGACGAGGCAGTTAATAGAGAAATGTGTGGTTCAGTTTGTGACCACCTTGATCGTCGAAAACCTTTGAACACATCTTCTTTACACAGGTTGATAATCATTCTGCCCTCCATTTCGTGTTATACTTCTCATTTTTTGGGTTATCTAATCTTCTATACGAGAAGTATAGGGGTGTGTAATATCATTTCGAAAATATACCCCAAGGAGTCCTCTTTATTTTCGTATAATAACTTGGGAAACCTGTTGGAGACCAGCGAAGTATCAATTAGTACATCAGTCTTGCTTTAGCTCACAATGTTACTTCAATTCTAGAATGCGATGTAAGTTCTGAACAATTGGAAGTCTCTCTTTGCATGAAGTTGTAGGGTAGACTTTGTATTTATTATACTGTCAAATTCTCCTACAACAGCAATAGTAACAATGACCAACTTTACTGTAATTCCAAGAGTGCAAAACTATCGTGAAAGCTTTTGCAGGTCAAAACATTAGGGATGATTAATTTACAAGAATAGGGCATAGAAAAGTAAATCCAAGGGGATGTGAAAGAAGTTCTTGGGAATCTCCTAGTAGATCCCAGGGATGATTCGGCTGCGAACGATGGAGGTATAACGCTTCCAGTCAGCGCCATACTTCTTCTCGCACTTCTCCTCATCACGCATCTCACGGTGGATCAACAAGATACCAAAGTAGAGCATGTAGAAGTACGTGAAGATCATACCCCAGCCACGGATTTCTGGTGTCTGTACGGCTTGCTTCTGGACAACGCCACTGGCTGGGTTGATGCTCTCAATGAGAACATATCCCGCGACACCAGTTGGCAGACAGTAGGCCCACGACATGGTCCAGTCGCCCAGGTAGTTGATGTGACGCGCGAGACCCCACCAGCCGGAGATCATCAGTTTGGATCCAGCGGCAGTTTCGATGTACTTGATGTCCTTCACGCGGGGGTCATTTGGATCCGTGCGGAAACGGTTCTTCTGGTTATTGGCGCCGCGGAAGATCAAATATCCAGCGGTTGTGATACCAAGAACAACAGCCATACCACTCAAGCCAAGCTCGTAAGGGAAGACAGAGAGATATCGGGTCTGGATGCTGTACACATGAGGCACCCAAACCACATCGCCGAAAGACAACATGAATCCGAATCCGTCCATGATTACATCCATGGTGGTCATGATTGCTGGCTCCATGTATAGCGCATCCAGGATGTAGAATGCCTGGAAGACAGTGACCAGCACGATCGAGTCAGTGATGTAACCATAGGTTCGGTACTGGTGGGCCACATTGGACAGGTTCAGAATTGTCCACCCAAGCAAGCCTGGTCTCATCTCCATGAACACCTTGATATCGATGGTGCGCGATGCCTCGCTGACAAATGGAATGGGCAGGCGAACACGGGGGTTGAGTTCACGGCCGATGAAAAAGTCGTAGAGCATGTTGCCCGTATGGCCGCCAGGTGCCAGCTGTCGTAGGCTTGGAGTTGCCTGGCCCGGAGCTGGAACTGTAAAGCTCTTCATGTAGACGAACAGGGCGATAAAAGAAGAGATCAATATGTTTGCTGTAATGACCTGAACATAGTTGTCCCATAGGAATGTCCACACCACAAAGTCGGCTCCATAGAGGTAGGTGCCCCCGGCGAGGCCCGAGAGAATAATGATGGCAGAGGGGAATGCTATTTAATGCGTCGAGTCAGAAAACAGATCCTTATATTTGGATTCAATGTACGAGAAAGGGCTGTCATTGCCATACCATTGAATTTGTACTTCAGCCGTCCTCCGCAGGCCAACACGACACCATCTGCCTCCTGACCGGGAAGGAAGACCTGCAAGAACAGGCTGAAGGCATAGTAGCTCAGTGTCCACAGTGTAACATTGGTGTCATAAAGCGCCGTGACTCCCTGCTCTGGCCAACCCACTTCACGCTTCAATTGCTCGAGCGACAAAGTTGAGGGGTTCAGCAACGATGGTGCAGGACAACCAGAGATATCGTTGCAGACAAAGGTAAAGATATAGATCAGGATCGGCAGTCCAAACATGATACCAAAAGCACCTAGTCTATTGCAAATGTCAGCTTGGCTTAGCTTAATTGAAGGTGGAAAGACATACGGTCCACCAAACTCATAACCGCGTTTCTCCGGCACTGGCTGCACGGGTATTTTTTTGGAATCCTTTTCAGCCATATTGAAGTAAGGAGCCAATGGATAGATCAGGAAATAATCTAGCGACTACCCGTGGGGGAGGGTAGATCCTTAAATAAGTGCCTGCCTTAAGAAATAATCGCGTACGACGTCGGATGATGAGTATTCCGTGAGATTTGCTCCACCCCCAACACGCCCGCGGGCCCCGGGCCTGTGGTGATGCTACGTAAGCCTGTCTCTCTCTCAGCCCTGCAGTAACCAACACTCATACAACATACACCTTACCACTTATCTCCTTCACATTAATGAAGGTCATTGCTGTCATCTTGCTTATATCTCTTTCTCTGGTCTCTTCACATTCATTATCCCATTTCATTTCTTTCCACTCCGAGAGTGCCTTGGGTTGACCCCAACACAGCCCACCATGAAGCTCACTAGCTCCGCTCATTATTCCATTTTCCTTCTATCTTCAATCCTCGGATTATCTAGCGCATCATATTCTTCCCATTTGAAAGATGACGCTCCCTGTGTTGCTCGCTCCCCAACCACCGGGTTGTACTTTGACCTCAATGCGATCTCATTATCCCCGCCCGAAATGAAGGACGGCCACAAACTCTCGAAAGATGCGCGGGACAACAGCTGGTATGCCAAAGGTCATGACTACCCGGCTAACTTCACCATCAACATCTGCGCGCCAGTCATTGAGAACGTGACGGACGTGGTCGGGATAGAGTCGTCGCGGTGGAAGAACGTCAGTGCCTATTACGAGCGGGATAATAAAAGATACTCCATAGGGTATGACAGATCTCTGTCCCAACCGGTCGCACTAGTTGGATATCCATTCCCTGTTTATTGCGCTAACTATTCTCGATCATATATAGGCAACAAGCATCTGAACCTTTATTCCGCGGCCGCAAACTTGTCCTCAATTATACCAATGGCTCGCCTTGTCCGGACGCCTATGATACGGGCAGTTCCAATGTCTCTACGCGCACTAAGTCGACTATCATGTCTTTCCTTTGCGACCGCGACGCTGCGCCAAATGTGGCCACGCCTTCCTTCGTCGGCTCCATGGATGAATGCTCGTACTTCTTTGAAGTCCGCAGCTCGGCGGCATGTGGTGGTATCGCCGTGGATCCCAACGCTGGCGGTTTGGGACCGGGCGGCGTATTTGGTGTGATGTAAGCACCCCTTTCTGCCTGTTGGAGGAACAATATAATCCATACTGACCCTGTCCTCTAGTATGGTGATCGCCATCGCCGTCTATCTGATTGGTGGCTGCGCGTACCAACGAACGGTCATGCATCAACGTGGCTGGCGCCAGTGTCCGAACTTCAGCCTGTGGGCTGGCGTTTTCGACTTTGTCAAAGTAAGTATCCTAGCATTGATTCCATGTTGGCCTCGTCGCAGATACAGATATGGCAAGTTCATGTCACATAAGTTTCGGGATTCAAATGGGGCAGCACTACCTGTTTCAAGGTTGGATTGAGGTCGCTCTAGCTGGTCTGGAGACCAATCGCTTCAGGAAAGACGGTTGCTTTGGCCTGTTCCATTGATATCCTTGTTTCTTATCAGGCGTAAATCATTCCTTTTTGCACCTTCCCTTTGAATTTGACTCTTTGGGTATTCGGGCGCCTGTGTTGACCACGGCGTGTACATTTTCATATGCTTGACAAGATGTCTTGATCTATGCAAGTGGACTGTCCCTCTGGTACTTCTCAATGGACCTGTCATCTTATCTTCGGCATCTCTGGGTAGGAGACAGCTCTTGCATAATCACTGTCCCTCTTATTTCATTAGACGGATCGCGTGTTCTACTGCATGTACTTTGTACTTAAATGATCGATTGCAGTTGCGGGTCCCATAGTTCGGAACATGACGCTGACCACTTCTTTCTTTCTGCACCAACAGGACATGTTCGTGATTATCTTTTCCTCACTAGGAAACCTCTTTCGTTGCAAGGGATCCCCTGCGGGCAATGGCTACACCCGTGCGGACTCGAATGGCCGTAGCGGTTTCATCGGCGCCATTGGAGGGCGAAGGGCACGCGGTCAGGGCCGTGACGTGGATGCTGAGAACAGGCTCATAGATCAACTGGATGAAGAGTGGGATGATTAACCCTGGGATGGTTTCCCTTGTCTTATAGCGACTTGTGTTTCCCATACCCTTTACACTCTTTTTCGTCCAGTGGCAATTACGGCCACGATTTGTTTCTCGGGTTCAACCAATAAATTCCCAGGACTTTCTCCTTGTCTGTAATGCAGATATTTTCCATGTTATCCACGAACATTTTATAGTCATTGTCTACATTGGCTGCTGATATATATATATCCACACTGGAGCCATATACCAACTCAGGTTGTTCATATTGATATACAGTTGTCCAAATGTGAGCAAAATCAGGATCAAATTATAAATTTAGCCATCACATTATACCTACCCATTTCAATTGCGCATACCTACTCTGTACTTCATCCCATTTCGATGTGGATGGTCTACATCAGTGTTAAGCGAACATAGTTCCCACAACGCATAGCTAATCATACAACTAGCATCATTGGTCTAGTGGTAGAATTCGTCGTTGCCATCGACGAGGCCCGTGTTCGATTCACGGATGATGCACAAAATTTCTTTTTTTGCATGAAATTGCTTTGCTAGATTTCATTAATTTTTGGTGTAGGAAGAAGTCGATAAATTTCTCTCCTAGATCATCAAAATCTTTTACAAAATGTCCAACGAAGAAAATCAAGCCATTAAATATGGATCTTCTAGAAAAGCTGGTCAAAAAGAAGGGGATATACATAGCGAGGCAGGAATATTCACACAAATCAACAGAATAGGGTGATAATAAAGCGAAAAAAGTAGCAGATCCCAGTCCCGAAAGTCCAACTCCAACCCTTTGCAATCATAGTAAAGAAAACTCACACACGTAGCAGTCATTGAGAGAGCATCAGATAATACCTGGCCGGATCACGGCCGTGAGGCTCTCATGTTCGAACCAGTTAAACCAATATCATATGTGCTTAAAGGCATTCCCGCAGTACCTCCGAAGCCAGAGATATCTACAGAAGGTACCCCGGATGGCGTACCGCCGCGATTGCTTCCCCCAGGTATGGGAGCCTGGGGTGGAGCTTGTGATGGTGGGTTCCCGCCGCCAACAGGGTCAAGATTGAAGGGCAGGAACCACGCGCTGGGTTGGTAGAACTCGCCCATTCCAGCAGGGGCGCTTGGGTCCAGATGGCCGGTGAACAGTGATTGATCTGGATTTTGTGCTTCGACGCCATTGAGCGGTGGGATAGGAGGGTTGTTCGGGACGAATGAGGTGGGGTCGAATTCGGAAAATGAACCGTAGACGAATTGCCGGTCTAGTTGCGGTAATTGGTCCGGTGGAATACTGAAGTCGAATGGTGGTTGGCCGAAGGACATTGGCCGGGATTGTTGGAACATGGATGGCTGTGGGAATGCACTGCCTGGAACGCCCGGGGTGTTTCCCATGGGCGCTTCCATCATTGAGGGCGGTGAAGCCTGGTCCATGCCTGGGGTTCCATCTGAGAGCTTGCTGTTCTTGCGAGATCGCGACTTGCGGGGTTGACTTGGCTGTGGAGTAGGGGAAAGGCCGGCAAAGAAATCTTCCACGCTCTGGAGGTCGGGTTTCTGGCCCATGACTGCATCTTCGCCCGTTTCTTTGTGTCGAGTATCGGGATCCTCCCAATGCACTCTTGACACTCCATGCGGATACTTGTCGAACCAGTCGCCATATTGGAACATGGGGGTTAGCGATGCGCCATTCTGAATAGCCACAGAGCCCTTGATAGCTGCGTCGGCGAACTGCCGATACCGATCCTTGGCACTCTCAACCATATAGTGGAACATGCCCCAGTACTTTTTCATTTTGTTGAGATAGCGGTACGTATGGCGGAGGTTTTCTTTTGACCGTGCCTCCAGCTGGACGTTCTTCGAAAAGATACCCCAGATGTGGACTGTACTTGCCGAGTAAGCGCAATACCCAGCAAAAGGAACAGTGAGGGGATAGGATGAAGCTCGATCAAAAAGGACTGAAATGTGATGCGCTGCTTCCACCGCGGCTCGACCTGCATTACTGAGGAAGGCTTTCGGCATATCTCTCGGTGGACGGCCTCCCGGAGACAAGGGAATGGCGAACTGATTGAGAAACAGCATGTTTTGGTGTATGATGATATGGAGGAAAATGAACTGATTTGCAATCTTCTCCGCTGCATGGATTTGAAGATTCTCGTAGGTGAATGTAAAAGGCCCCGGAAGAGACGCAGAGAACTCCTCAATTTGCCGCTTAAGGTGCATGTACCCTGACTCTGGATGCCAAAGTGGATGTGAGTCCTTTCTCTTCCCACCTAGATTTAGGTAGTCGACAATGCGTCCCCAAATGACGATAGCGCGAATAATGTACGCTGAAACACCCATGTTTTCTTTAGCGTTAGATAATTGGCCTGAATCTTCGGGTACGGGATTAACGACATCGCCGTCAAGATCTTCCGTTGGACCAGGAATCTCCATCTGAAAGTGAGGTTCCTTGATAGGAAGCTGTATTTGTAGGAATTTTTCATTCCCAATAGGCGGCCGTTGACTTCCGGAAGAGTTATACCGATCCATCAAGTAACATGCCCACATAGTCCGGCGCCGGATTTCTTGATCAGTGAAGCTCAACTGTGAGCCGTTGCCATTCTGCTGACTGAGTAATGAATCCTGATCAAGCTCCTGATGGAGCTGCAATGCGTATGCCATCCGTAATGCTTGACCTCCAAAAGACCAACTTCGTCCACCATGACAGGTTCCAAACTCATGAAGACCAAGAAGTAAGAAAACTGTCAGAATGGTAATGTTCGGCTCGTCGTGTCGGCTCAGAGCGATGGCCGCAGCGGGATTAGCCCAGTTTTCTCCACGTAAGAATGGCGGGTCAGAGTTGAGCTGAGGGTGTGTGGAGAATCGCGCGGATACGGCACAGACCGCAAGAATTAGGACAGGGGGAATTGTGCCTGCTTTAAGTCGCCGCATAAAGCTGGGTTTGTGTAATAAGAGGTATGACTGCCCATAGACACAATCAAAGAACACCTCCGCAAGATGCTCCTGAATTTCTAACGAGGGTAAAAACTCGGCTCCTTCAGTGAGAAGTCCAATCACGTCGGTGGATTTGCCTTCGCGATTCATAGGGAACGTCTCTTGCGGTGGGCGCGCGTTCCCACGAGTCCATTCATCCATTTCTGCCGCAAATGCCTCCTCCGCGCTTCGTTTCTTTTGCGCCTTTGACGGCTGAACCGAGGCGGAAGGCTTGACAACCGATCTTCCAATAGAGAGCATATCCCTCGTCTCCTCCTTGGGTATTGTCTTGATTACGCGATCTTCCATCCTTTTCAGTCGCTTGTCCAGCATAGCCATATAATCAGTGCGCGGCGCCGCCTTCCGCGTAGTGACTTTATACACGCACGGAATCCTCGAGCGCGTGCAATGTTTGCAGGCAGGCTTCTCGCCCGAGCAGCGGATTTTCTTGCGGCGGCATGCGATGCATGCCAGCGGCAGGCGCTTCCGCTCCTTCCCGGCCTTGGTTTTCATCTCGCTCCAAGCCGGTTTATCTTCGTCGTTTATATGTTCAAAATTGGACAGGCCATTGCCAGTGTCGTCTCGTTGGTCTAGCGTGCCGTTGTCCGGGCCTAGCGCGGGGTCGACTGCTTGTGTGCTACCAGGGTCACGGGAACTCGCATGGCTTTGGGTATCGAAGTCTTCGAGAGCTGCTGCCGCCTCCTCCTGGCCTAGGTCAAAGCTGACACCAGGGGTTTTCGAAGGCGATTTGTCGGAATCGCGTTGGATCATGACGGGTGCGGATACCCCAGGACCCAGGCCCGAAGCATCCTTCGGCACGGTCGGGAACAAAAGAAGACACTTCCGAGATGGAGCGCGATTTCGTCCTGGGAAAGTAAATTTGGTGTGGAATTTGAAGAGCGAGGAAGCGGAAGATGAGCCGGAATTGAGGAGAAAGTGAAGTTGCCCCGAATATGGGGAAAGGTTCAGCGGCGAATGGCGGCTTGGCAAATACTTCGGCCATTGGCAGCGCCGATATTACGGAGGCTCAACCACACAACCTTTCTATAATTGGAGAATAAAGAATCAATGAAGTATGCTGTAGCTGACAGGAAACACTGGAAGCAGATGAAAGTACACGCGCAATCGATTTGAGGTTATATGCCGGATCTGGAGGCTTCGCCGCAACCCTTCCCTTGAAGTCGTATACTATTCCTGTGTAGTTCAGAAGGACTAGGAATATATTTCGCAACCCAACTCCACTCGAGTCATGAATATCAAAACTGGCACCAGACTAATACTATCTTCATGCATACATGTACGTATGTGTCCGGCTCCCTCAACGGACCCGAACGCCTAGAACAGTAGGACAGCCGGATTTGGTAGCTGGGCTGGCGCATCGGAAGCTTTACAAAAGACTAGGACTAGCACACAGCTGCGTGTCAGGGGGATCCTTATTAAATGGTCAACAAAATAAATATTCATTAATCATCTCGAGTAAATTACAGAAGCAGCCCCTGTTTTCTCTTCTTAATTACATGTAGCCATATTGGCTGAAGTCGTCTGATGTTTTCTCAATCACTCTCGCTATCATCATTGCACATGTCGAATTCTGTACGCAGGCTATTCACTGGTTTGCACGACTGATCCTAGGTGGATTTAGGGCGTCCGACCTTCTGGCGCGGTGTTGCGAGCTCAAGCGAGTTCAGAATCTCGTCTCCAAGAACATAGATATTGTAGCCAGGGAAGACGAGCCACAACCCACTAAGTAAAATTAATTTTATGCTTCGTGTAAACATACACTAGTCAACTCACTTTGGGAGGATCCAGTAGAAGAAGAGAGCGAGGGGTTCGTTATGACCGATGTTCTCGAAGCCAGAGAAGAACTCGTTGAGCCCTATTCTTTTGTGTTATAATCCGAGACGCAAAGCCCAGGAAATGGATATAGCTTACAGTAAAGGATAGTCTTGCTCAGGGTCATGACAGATGCGGTATAGGCGACAAGAAGCGCGGTCGCCCCAATGCGCCCAGCTACCACCTTTTCCCCCTTCAGCAACCAGGTGAATCCCTTGGAGATCTTCCGCGATCCGCCACCTCTCCCAATCGTCGATCCATAGTGGTAGACAATCCAGAGGTAGTAGATGTAACCGATGGTCTCAAGGATATTGAGCATAGTCTGCGCGGCCGTGAAGCCGTTATGCGCATTGAAGGCGGGCCATCCGTAGATATAATCGACCTTTCCGTACAGCGCGTAAGGTGTCCATATGGGAGAGTGCAGCCTTCCACCGGGCATGCTATGTGGTCGCAACAAGACGTAGCCCGTGTCCCAGATGACCAAAGGAACTGAAAAGACGAGCCAGATTGTCAGCGCAGCGGCGGGCGTATGGGTCCATTTGCGCGAATTGGCGCTGGTGGTAGCTGGAGGTAACTTGGCCAGCTCTTTCACGGCCTCAGGTGAGGGGAATTCGCGGGGATGGTGTCGAGTGGAGACCATGATGGAAGGGTCTGGGATACAGCAATGAGAGTAAGAGAGATTCAAATGCTATTTTAATGATATTTACTGTAAGAGGGGGAAAAAGGTCCAGGTAGAAACTACGAGTCGCAGAGAAAGAATGCCAGGGGTTACAGCTCAGGCGCGACTGACGGCCAATGACGTCGAGGGTTGATCGTTTGCCATCTGCATCCGATAGCTATTTTGCCTCTCGCTGTCGCTTCCGTGTGGAGCTGAGTTGGAAAACTGACTGAAGGTTTTGTAAATTCCATGAATCCCTTCAAGATAGGCTCAGTTGTGGGTGACAGACATGGTGGGGTCTCTATATGCTCTGTTACTGTTCTAATCGGAACATCCTTCCTGCTACAAGGGCGATTATGTATCAAGCACACGACTACCTACATATGTACATAGGTACATATATGTATGGATTTATGGATCATTAAGGAGAAATTCAAATACGTATTCAAATAACTTTGCTCTATGAAACTGAATTAATGCTAACTATATAGTTAATTCGGTTCTAGAGCAGAGTCCACGTGACCGTGAAATAACCGCCATAAAAGTCAGGCAACAAAGCGATTTTCCCCGAACTCGAAATTTTAAGGAGGCAATGTCAAACTGTCTGCCACCACACCTGCCATACCACAACTCGTTCCAATGAATTCTTTGTGCGACAAGTTTGACTGATAGGGAGCCCAGTCATGCTCTACACTGGGTCAGCAACCCGATGGATTCAACAAAAGACCAGAAGGTCAGTCACATCTGTTCAAGTAGTTGGAGCCAACATGAAACCTAACTAGGCATAGAAGAATGCGGAGCGACTCGCGCGGGTTCGTGAGAACCAGCGCAAGAGTCGAGCCCGGAAGCAGGAGTACGTGAATGAGTTAGAGCAGCGTCTAGCGGTGTATAAAGAACAAGCCCACCAAAAAGACATCGAGCACCGACTGGTAACGCAAAAGGTCGAAGCTGAAAATCGGCATTTGAGAGCTCTTTTGGGATCACTGGGAGTTTCGAGTGCTTCTGTCCAGCAGTATCTGCAGGAAGCGGACACGGGAGCAAACATCAACCGGAAGGTTGCTATCCCCGCCATTCAGCGAATAGAAGGAGAGAATCCTTTGTCGCTATCGCGTCGGGATGTTCGCAGATCAAATTTGTTAATGGCAGTACCTCGCGTCTATAAGGAGGAACCAGAGACAACTGAGCTACGAGCAGCAGTCAGTAGTGCATGTTCCTCGACAGTGGTTCAACCAATGGATCAGCCAGAAGCTGTCAGGAATGCATGCGCCTCTACAATGGTGCAACCAACAGAAGAGCGAGAAGCAGTTAGGAGTGCATGTGCCCCGACAGTGGTACAACCAACAGAAGAGCGAGAAGCAGTTAGGAGTGCATGTGCCCCAACAGTGGTACAACCAACAGAAGAGCGAGAAGCAGTTAGGAGTGTATGTGCCCCGACAGCGGTGCAAACAACAGATCAGTCACCGAAGCAAGCGCCACAAGAAGAAGATCCGGCTTTATGTGGATGCCGAACCGACAGGGAGAACCCGGAAACGGTATCTGATGAAGATGTGCTCAATTCGACTCTGTGTGCCATTGCAGAAGAAATGATCAACCAATATAACACCAAAGGAATTGACGTTGACGAGATTCGACGAAGAATTTGGTCTGGGTTCCGAGCAGGTGCAAATGGAACAGGCTGCAGAGTTCAAAATCACATTCTGTTCCAAGTGCTAGACGATATCAGCAGTGATATTTGACTTTGGGATTGGATTGGCTTCAGCCATTTGAGATATTAGTGTTTGAATGAACCTGCTAGTTCCAGCTCTGTCTTTGAATTTGAGCGAGGTGATGGGGTTGGGGACTACAGTTGTTACAAAGAATCTCTTTCGGCCCTGTCATTTTGTCATGCAGCAGTGGCCCAGATCCCGACAACGACTAGTAGCGACTACTAGAACAACTGCTTTGTTCTGCAGGACGGCTCCTCCGCCTCAGATCCCAAATAGGTCGATTTTATGCCTGAAATTCCCGCCCAATATGTGGGACCACTCTATGCCGACAAGCCCGTGTATGATATTATTCCGGCCCGACCTCACGCCTAGACGGTAAAATGGCAACAATAACCCGACTTGCAGGTCTACAGCATAAATGCGAGATTGGGAAGGAGAGCCACGTTTTGCGAGCAACCTATAGCCATGACACTACCTAGGTAGCTTTGCCAATGACAAAGATGCGTCCTATATTTTCTGATGTAGCATCCCAGCCCAGCCCACTATTGAATCAATGAGAATCACCCGGCTAAAATAGAATGCACAAAAAAAAAAAAAAAACCACAAGCCCATAACGCTAATATGCCGCAAACCAAATGGCACCCGCACGAGCCCCCGGACTGCCGAATCCCCAACCGGCAGAAGCATTGGAACTCAACAATATTAAGCCGTAACACCGATAATTAGCCGCAAAAAGGGAAAACATGTCTGTTCGGTGCATTCCGTGATGGATCGGCGTATTCCCCATATAAAGGTCTTCATATTGCGGGCAGTAGAGTGTGGAATAGTCCGACTTTCTCTTCGGGCCGGATACTTTCAAGCGTAAACGATATAGAGCAGCATTTAGCCATCGACGATTGAGAATTGCATGAAGTGAACAACTGCCGAGGAGATGTGAAAGTATGTCTATGTAAGCCTGCAAGACAGACTGGCAGTTTAGCCTGAGTCGGGAGATCGGGGATACGGGGATTTTGTCCGATGCCGGGACATCAGTGTGGGGGGCCATTTTCGGGGGGGACCGAGTGTGCAGCACACGAGCGATATAAGTTCCATTGGGCAGCCATTCTAAAACGCATGTATCAATCCCCCAAAAGTAATACTGGCCCGATCGAGAATGCGCCGACTTGGCTAAGTTTTGACCAGTTTGATACTGCATTACCGCCTTGGCACTCCCCGTCTCACAATCCGAGCCATGATATCTCAGATGTAATTTTAGCCAAGAAATAGCGGAGATAAATCACAATTAATCGCGCAAGCCGTCATAAACTGGAGTCGGCATCCCTGAATCTGGAGTGCGGGGCTCCCGCACTCCGGTTTCCACGGCAGCGAAAACGCTTAGCTGCGGATGGCGTTGTGAACCCAGACATTTGTGTAGATGGACAAAGTAGTTATGTTGGAGAAAGCCTACAACATATCGTCCTGAAGCCGGTCGGAAATATATCTTGTAATGAGATATCTTAGAAACAAGTCGGGGGTCCACCTACCTAGGTCTGTTTCCCCACACCCTGTGATGTATGTTGTAATGAGAAGAGTTTCCCCATTAGGCAGGAAGAGCGGTGATCTGGTGAACATGAGAAAGTGGTCAGATTAGATCAAAATCTCCGGAAGTTACCTTTTTTACTAGGCACTTGAGCACTCTCACCTGATCAGGTGAGGGCACTTGCCACATAATGATTGGGATAGCCGATGTCAATATGTGTAGTTGTACTCTGCATAACCACAACATAAGACAAGAAGAAGTTGAACGGGTAAAATCACCAAACACCGTCTATTTTTCACAGAGTACCCCCCCACGGAGAATTAGAATTAGTGGGGAAAAACAGGTGTGAGCACGGTGGTACGGTAGTCACGACGCGAGATGCCGACGTTTAGCCGTTTCCGCATATGAAAATCGAAGCAAGGCGACGCATTAAAGGAGAACCAATGGTTCTAGAGTGTATAATGTGTGTCAGAGGGAGTGGCTGGGTAATGCCCAGTGATTCTGGGACATTGGGAAAGGGGGATTGACTTCTCACCCTGTCTACTTCTCCCCTCTCCCAGCCACTGTACAGAGTACCTTGTGTCCCCTTTCAAGGATGAGTATGTCTCTCAACCTTACCTAGGTAGAATAAGAATCAGTCATGGCCAGTCACAGAACACAATGTATGATTAGTGGGATAGTGCATACTTTGTCGATCATTTCCTCCATTTTTTGACTTCATTTTGTGGAGAAAAATAGTGTACGGAGTACCTAAGTAGTACATGCTACAGCCCCCTGTGAGCAGGAAGCATCCAAATATTTAAGTTCCTAGTCTTCCCCTCCCAGATCTGTGACTCGTTCCTTCTCCCTCACCTCTTATTCTAATAGCTCTTTTTTGTGCTGTCTCTGTGAAATCCTTTCCAGCACTTTCACAGTAATGAAGTTCGCGTGGTTTGAGGTGGCCGGCTTGACGGCCTTAGTGGCCAATGCAAATGTGAGTCCAATTCAAATCGTTTAATAATATCACTACTAATCAAGTCGCGTCAAAACAGTCCCTGGCCTATTCTCCTCCATACTATCCCTCCCCATGGATGACTGGCGAGGGCGACTGGTCCGAAGCATACACACGCGCCGTCGACTTTGTCTCTAACTTGACGCTGGCTGAGAAAGTCAACTTGACAACCGGTGCTGGCTGGATGCAAGAACGATGTGTTGGTGAGACCGGTGGCATTCCCCGACTTGGCATGTGGGGAATGTGTATGCAGGACGCACCATTGGGTATACGCTTTAGTAAGGTTCCCCATCCCGAACAACCTTGGACGCTTGGCGGTGCAGTTAACTAATGGAACTCGAACAGGTGATTACAACTCTGCTTTCCCTGCGGGTGTCAATGTTGCCGCAGCATGGGACAAGCGACTTGCATATCAGCGAGGTATGGCAATGGGCGAGGAACACCGCGACAAAGGTGTGGATGTGCAATTGGGTCCTGTTGCTGGCCCTCTGGGCAAGTTCCCGGACGGTGGTCGTAACTGGGAAGGCTTCTCGCCTGACCCAGTTTTGACTGGTGTGATGATGGCCGAAACCATCAAGGGTATGCAGGATGCTGGTGTCATTGCTTGTGCTAAACACTTCATTGGAAATGAGCAGGAGCACTTCCGGCAGTCCGGCGAGGCTCAGGGATACGGATTTAACATCTCCCAGAGTTTGAGCTCAAACATTGACGACAAGACTATGCACGAACTGTACCTCTGGCCCTTCGTGGATTCCATCCGTGCTGGTGTTGGCTCGGTCATGTGCTCTTACAATCAGATCAACAACAGCTATGGCTGCGCAAACAGCTACTCCCTCAATAAGCTGCTCAAGGGCGAGTTGGGCTTCCAGGGCTTTGTTATGAGCGACTGGGGTGCGCATCACAGCGGCGTCGAATCTGCTCTGGCCGGTCTGGATATGTCTATGCCTGGTGATGTCATTCTTGGTAGCCCTTACTCCTACTGGGGAACCAACCTGACCATCTCCGTTTTGAACGGTACCATGCCTGAATGGCGTGTCGATGACATGGCTGTCCGCATAATGTCTGCTTACTACAAGGTTGGACGTGACCGCTTCCGCACTCCTCCCAACTTCAGTTCCTGGACCCGTGACGAGTACAACTTCCAGCACTCCATGGTCAGCGAGGACTGGGGTAAGGTCAACGAGCGCGTAAATGTCCAGCGTGATCATGCCCAGATCATTCGCAAGATTGGCTCTGACAGCACTGTCCTGCTCAAGAACAAGGGTGGCGCACTGCCCCTTACCCACAATGAGAAGTTCATCAGCATTCTGGGAGAGGACGCGGGTTCTAATGCTCATGGCGCCAATGGCTGCGACGACCGTGGTTGTGACAACGGAACCTTGGCCATGGGCTGGGGTAGTGGAACTGCCAACTACCCTTACCTGATTACACCCGAGCAAGCCATCCAAAACGAAGTTCTGGAATACAGCAACGGGCAGACCAACGTCTTCGCTGTGACTGATAACTGGGCTCTCACCGAGATGGCTGCCCTTGCTTCCCAGGCTGATGTTGCCCTGGTTTTCGTGAACGCCGACTCTGGCGAGGGATTTATCAGCGTTGACGGCAACGAGGGTGACCGCAAGAACCTGACTCTCTGGAAGAGTGGCGAAGAGGTGATTAAGACTGCTAGTCAACACTGCAACAACACCATCGTCGTGATCCACAGCACATCCGCTGTTCTGATTAGCGATTGGTATGACAATGACAACATCACCGCGATTGTCTGGGCTGGCCTGCCAGGCCAGGAGAGCGGTCGCAGCTTGGTGGACGTACTGTATGGTCGCATCAACCCCGGCGGTAAAACTCCATTCACCTGGGGTGAGACTCGCAAGGACTACGGCCCTCCTCTCGTCACAGTGCCCAACAACGGCGCCGATGCTCCTCAAGATAACTTCGAGGATGGCGTCTTCATTGACTATCGTCGTTTCGACAAGGACAACATAGAGCCCATTTACGAGTTCGGTTACGGTCTAAGCTACACCAAATTTGCCTTCTCCGACCTTAAGGTTACCCCTCTTGCCTCATCCCAACACGGCGAATACAAGGCGACCACAGGAAAGAGTCAAAAGGCTCCCGTTCTTGGCGAACCTGGCACAGTCTCGGATAACCTGTTCCCTGAGGAAATTAAACGCGTCCGCCAGTACCTTTACCCGTGGTTGAACTCCACCGACCTGCGTGCCTCGTCCGGTGATCCTGACTACGGCATGGACTCCAAGGACTACCTTCCTGAGGGTGCTACCGATGGTTCTCCCCGGGACCTTCTCCCCTCTAGCGGAAGCTCCGGCGGCAACCCTGGTCTGTTTGAAGACCTTTACCAGGTAACCGCTACTATCACCAACACCGGCTCCGTGACTGGTGATGAGGTTCCCCAGTTGTACCTTTCCCTCGGCGGCAATGATGACCCCACAAAGGTCCTGCGCCAGTTTGACCGAGTCACCATTGCCCCTGGCCAGAGTCTCCAGTGGACTACCACGCTGACCCGCCGTGATGTCTCCAACTGGGATGTTGCCTCCCAGAACTGGGTTATTTCGCGCGCCCAGAAGAAGGTGTATGTCGGCAACTCATCCCGCAAGTTACCTCTCTCGGCCGACTTGCCCTCGGTTGAGTAAATTTTTTTCTTTCTTATTTCTGGAATGAAAGCGGGAGGATAGACACGCCCATATGAATCCTTTGATGTTGTACAGCCAGCATTGCGTTTTTGCACATAGTTTATTTTATTTCTCTAAAGGCATGCCTCATGTGACTAATTTCATAGTTAATGAAACCTATTAATATTTTTTATCCAATCCGTGTGCATAAACATAAAATTGTAGGTACACATTGTACACCCGATGTGATCTATCAGCTACAGCCTGACACGTGAGACAATAGCTTATCTGCAGAATCACACTTTGACTGGGACATAAAAGCCAGAAATCTATTCGATTTGCCTCTCACACCTATCTCTACCGCAAATTCAACCACCGACAAACCCATAAAATGCAAGCCATCCGTGTCCACCCAGCACCACCCTCTGCAACACCCTATTCTCCAACCAACCCCGCTCCAACAACAGCCCTCCACAATGACAAAATCCCCATTCCAACCCCGACAGCCCCAAACCAGCTCATAATCCAGATCAAAGCGACAACCATAATCCGTGACATGCTCACATGGCCCGAGACATACCACCAACCGTACACAATCCCGGGCCACGACTTCTCAGGCATAGTAGCATCAGTCTCCCCAGGTTCAACAACAACCCTTAAACCCGGCACCGCCGTCTTCGGCATGGCCTCTACAGACCGCGGCTCAACATGGGCATCGTACGCGCTCGTCACGACCGACGAAGTTGCACCCAAACCAGCGGGTCTCGGGTGGGGAGAGGCAGCGGCATTACCGCTTAGCGCGCAGACGGCGTACGAGGCGCTCTTTGTTCATGCGGGCCTTCCGCTTCCGGGTCTGGGCGGGCGTGCGAAGGCGGAGATACAGCATCATCAGGAGCAGGATTATCAGCAGGCTCGTCAGTTGGAACAGCGTGTGCTTGTCACTGGTGCTGCGGGTGGGGTTGGGATTTTCCTCGTGCAGCTTGCTGCCTGTGCTGGGATGCATGTTGTTGCGGCTAGTGGGTCTGTTGCGAGGAATGGGGAGTTCCTGACGGAGTTGGGGGCTGACGAGGTGGTTGAGTATGCGGATTTGGAGGGTCAAGAGGGTCGGTTTGATGTTGTTGTTGATTCGGTTGGTGGAGAGGTGTTGGAGAGGTGTTGGGGTTTGGTGAAGGAGGGAGGTGCTCTGATAACAGTTGATTCGGCGAGCTTTGATTTTGTCGAGGCTCATGCGAAGCGTGGGTTGAGGAGAGATGGGATTAAGGCGTTGTTTTTTATTGTTGAGGGGGGTGGGGAGGTTTTGCGCGCACTGAGTGAGTTGACGGCGAGGGGGGAGCTGCGGTCGTTTGTTGCTGCTAGTTTTGGAATGGACCGTGTGCAGGAGGCCTATGATTATGCTAATGGGAGGTTCGATGGTCGAGGGAAGGTTGTGCTTACAGTTTAGATTCATTTTACCTAGGTCAATCTATGAGTACTGTAGCAAGTCCAGAACTGACAGAATTCCATGCATCTACATATTGAACCATGCTATACAATTTCCCCTGCCCAAGCTACATCTGTGGTGACGATTTATGTGCGAGTTCAAGTGTACATATGTAAAAACCGGTGGGAGCGCACAATAATGTTCCATGTTAGAGGCAACCGCTGCCTCAGAAGAGCCGAAGAAGCCATCACATGGTCCTTCGTCCTGCTCTTCCAGAACTTGCACTCATTCTGGACGGCTTAAATGCAATCTGGCATTCTAGCAATGGGATACCAATTTCGGAAAAAGATTCAAGTTCTCAAGTTGAATTCATCCCTGCTCGTATTATGTAGTATAGTACATGAGATAAGGAGACATGAAGCAATAGCATTGTAATAAAAAATCTGAAACCGTGAAAGAAGGAAATGAAAAGGACTGTATGAGGTTATCTGCTATAGAGAGACCATTGTCCAACGTGCCTGCCGTACATAGTTACAAAACATGAGTTTCCAGCAATCTACCACCAAAGGAGTCCCATATCCGTATCACTATTATAGGCTTTCTCCTCAATTGTAGCCGTATGGCAGGCGTTCTGCTCAGTTACGCGGAAACTCTCAATATCCGAGCCAGCGCATGGAGCAGGCAGCTCTCTGATCTGACAGCGACTAATCTGATGAACAGTAGGCGTCGGCAGGGACGAGCGTGACATCATCTTTCTGTAAAGAGCCACTGCCTGGTCGATTATATTCTGGATCTGGCCAATGATCTGGTCTCGCTCGTTGTCCCAGGCAAATACCTTAATCGTATACTAAAAGAAAATTGTTAATCAATAGTCTGCTCAGACTTGCCTCGACTAGTGTTTCCAATGTTACTTACCCGACTTTGATTGGTCAGATGTATGAACACCCATTTTAACCCGTCAGTTATAACACCGTAGATAACTGCGTCCCTTCCTGCGAGCTTACGAGCATGGTGAATATCCGACATATTTTGAAGAAGAGTCCAGCTTCGAGGCACTGGACTGTCAGATTTCATAATGATCATATTTGTTTCCAGCTCCCAGCAGTGACCGTACCACAAAACGTAGTCGATGATGTCCTCTGGAGCTGGATTTTTGTCGTCTTTCATTTCTCGCGTGAGTATCCGCTTCCGAAAGCTCCAGTGGGGCAATTCCAGGGTCCCATTGGGATCAAGTGACTCTTTCTTGATATTGTATGCGAGCAGCTTGAGGAGGAGGGACTCTATTCTCACTGGGAACAGCGGATGTGTACTACCCTCCCGAGCGGTGACTAGCTCAAGGTCGTCCCACAAGCACGCTAATCAGTCTTTAGCAAACAATACTCAAAAGAGCCGGGTGGTTGAAACTCACCGAGATGATCTTGGGTGCTCCAGGTGTTTCGTGCATTAAGTTGCCTCTTATTCCACCACCTGGTAGGGGAGAGGCCAAAGGCCTCCACTACACGTTGGTGTCCCTTAGTCGTCTTGATTGTTGCACAGTCTTCTTCGATCATTGTAAATGAATTGAGTGGAGTGTTCTCAAAGGACAGGAAAGAAAAGCTGAATGAACTCGACTGAGAGATAGAAATTAAGACTGAATACCAGGATGACCCTAGAATAACTTTGGGAGATGGAGAAGAGAAGGTACACTGGAGAGGCACATGACCTCCCAGCAGTACAAATGTACATAGTACCTACATATGTAGGTAGAAATGTACTTTTCCCTTTTCTAGAAACGGGGCTTGCGACCTTGGAACGTTGAAACCTTTCAACTTCCAAGGTTCTAAAGTTCATATACATGTGGTTATATATACATTCTATGCGTTTTGCCGCCTTTTTAACTATAAGAGACTGAGAAGGGGGAATGACATTTAAAGAGATATTTAACATATATGAAAAGACAAAGCCGTCTGAGAGTCTGAAAGATATTTGAGAAGAATTCCAACGTTAAAGAGCACACCATGTGCATATGAAGATATCCATGGCCAAAACTTACTATAGTAGACCCATGGATACTGATGTACTAAACCTTCCAAGGCCTGGAGAGTCACAAATTTAAGCCCTAGAGAGTATCCTTTTTACCCTTCCCACATCTTTTTCTCCTTTCACCTCTTGAACCTCTTGAACCCTTGTTTATATAATGGAGAACACCGTTGAGCCTCAAAAGTCCTGGCGCAAAGCTCTCAAACATAGGCTACGCGTTAGGCGCAAGACATTAAAGAGAATACCTACCATTCCCATTACCGACCTCGACTTGACTGAAATTCCGCATCACTTTAACCTCACTCACTGTCTGCCCACCGAGTTCGAACTTTCTCCCAGCGAGACCGAAATGATCTCCCCCCCGTCTCACTTGAGTAAGTTACACTATTGATATGAACCTGTGTTCTAGGTTTACGCTAATTTGTATAGGCTCTATCTTCCCAGACTGTGACATAGCAACCAGCCGCTCACCCCCAAACAAGGCGCTGATACGATCTCGCGTTGATGTGATCATCCTGACAGTACTAGCTAAGGTGAAGCGCGAGTTTGCTGCAAAGCCCAGTAGCTCTGTTGCCTCCGCATCACTCGAATCTGTTCACCTGAAATTTGAACGCAAGATGAAATTCGTTTGGAAAAGCGGCAAACAACGGGTAACACTTTCTGGCATCGTTGACTACTCGCTTTGGTATGGCATGCCTGATGACCATGCGACCAATATGGTAATGATTAACATGGTAACAATGGATCTGCTAAAATTTGGGGTGTATCAATGCCTGGCTTACATGGGTAAGTGATTTTGATTTACATTGTACGTGGATTAGTACTGATATGAATAGCAATCATCCACGAAACGAGGAAGCAGGCCGATATTCCAGACCCGTCAATGTATGAGCTGCAACAGACAGTTCCGAGTGGGTGTTCATCCGGATTCGGCCAAATGGGGAGGTAAGAGACCTTCGTGGAACTTGCTATAATATTACTAAAACATTTCCTAGTGGGTAACAAAGTCTTACGACTGGGTGCATAGTTCGCAAGAGATTGTCTCTATGCTGGTCAAGACTCTCGCCCATGCTGCGAGTTTCGATCCTCAAACCGGCCAGAAAAGGCGGTGCCATCGGTCTGAACCAGAGTTCTCAACTCCGTTAGAGCAGCGGAAGTCAAAGCGATAGTCATCCGCTACTCCTCCCTCTCCTCTCCGTCAACTTTTGCCCTATCGCTTTCGCTATTAGCGAAGATATCGGAGATAGAAACATATTAGTGGAAATTGACAATATTGGAATCATACCAAGTGCCAATAAAGGTTGTTAGAAGTAAGAAGAAACCAAGTGCCGCATTTACACCCAGCCAATAATAAACATGTTCGTTGGGGTGCTGCTCATTGGCACTATGGCGTAGGCGCCGACGAGCCCGTAGGCTTAGTTAGCGGAGTTAACGTGTTCTGGCTCGGCCAAAATTGGGTACGCGCTCGACGGGAAATGGCTGCGCAAAGTAAAATCCCGTATATGCAAGCCGGGGTAAAACACCCTCGAAAAAGGCTCATTTGTAGTGAGATACGAAGGTCCATAACAGTGAATTTTGGTGGTATTTGTTGACTGGAGTCTCGATTATCTCATCTTATGACAAAAGAATCGTATCTCAAGAGCTCACATTTGTCCCAACTTTCAAGGAGAGAACGTGGATTTGAAGCAGCTCTGATGTCATTATCGAGAGCAGGAAGACTGTCAACTGTCAAAATATCTTTTGACCCGCGCCAAAGTAGTTCATTCAGCCACCAAAATATAGCGCGGTTCAGCACGCCACTGGTCGACTTAATCGGGCTGTTTTCGTATCTGTTTTCCAGCAAAGATTTCTTTTCTGTTGCCCCCAACCGAGAATGGTTGCTTTGAGAACCCATGATATAGCAAAAAGTACAGTCAGAGTCTGACTAGTGAGCATGAAATATAAAATTCGAAGGCGTGTGAGGTTGAAGAGCAAGGTAAATAAGAGGAAGACATCGATCACTGTAGATGTATGGAGCGGAGGTGCTCAAGATGAGATAAGTAGATCAGCAAAAGGGAAATTATCACAGTAATAAGAGTTGTAAACGCAGTTGCTCTTGTTTTGAGTATGGCTGGACACCAGAGAGCTAACAGGACCGTATGGCATCCTGTGTAAAACAGCCACGATAACTGCGCGATGCGCTCGTTAGCGCAAGGAGGTGGGGATATCAAAGAGCTTGGAGATAGGGCTTTATACCTCTTTTGTGGCATACAGCCATGACCTGTTGACCTTTTCAGGGACAGTCCAAAGCTTCCAAATACGAATGGATGCTGCCAAACAAACAAGACCGATCGGCCCGAGTGTGAGAATACTATCTTCAAACAAGAGGGTGAAGTCAAACCCATGCAGATAAGAAGGAGCGACAATTGGGCCAAAAGCGTCCTCCTCCACAGAGCAGTCTAACATGGTTGTCTGTTGGGCAGTCGTGTGTGCGTAAATGTCCAGGTTCTTTTGACTCACACTCCAACTGCAACACTCATGCTTCGAATTGATGACATTTCAATTTTATTATTACCTAGATATGTTGCGCATCTCGGTGTCTCATTGGCGAATCAGCCGTATTGCAGGTGTACATGTGTGTGGGCTTAATAATGGTTATCCACAGGCGACATAGTGACGAAGATCATATTTACAACTGTCTCTAGTATTTCACAAAATCGAGATCTCTTCTCAACGAATATCAGAGATACACGCAACACATCCAACAATGGGTCACATCAATCACAACTTGATTGAACGTGTCTAGTATGAGAGGTCCCCCGCCATAAATTGTCTTTTAGTTTACAACACTTCTTTCAAATCCATCACACTTACGGAGACCCGATTGTCCTCGCCAAGTAGCACTCCAGCAGTGTTCACAAGGAGGTACCGACCTCCATCCTCTGACAACACCCGTAGAGCCCGTGTGTAGCTGTGTCCTTCAGGGCAGGGGATCTCTGTCCATTCTCCTTCGCCAAGAGCTTTGTTAATGAACAAAGTATTTTGAGTGGCGGCGCTGACAATAATGGTGCCATTTTCTCCACCGTATGGTGTCCATACAACGTACGGCGCAGATGTTGGCTGAGTGCCACTGGAGACAACCAGACGCTGTCCCGGAGCGGAGGCGATATTCTCGGGGTCGGACGACAAACGGAAGTACACGGGGAAGGAGAAGGTTTCGGTACCAAAGAAGGAACCATATTCATAGACGTAGAAGTATTGACCGTTCGGGAGCTAGAAACGTTAGCATTCTCCGGGCATGGCAGACATGTCTTCCGTGTAGCTCACCTTGGCCACAACTGGCATGCCGGGTCGGTCGGTATAAGTCGGATAGGTGACATCTTCCACAACAGGTCCCCAGTTCTTCAGATCATTGGTGACCTGGTGAACCATTGTCTGTCCGTAGGTTGCATTATCCCGCTGATCCGAGTAATAACAAATCAACTTGCCCTCGCTGCAAAGGGAGTTAGTGAGATATTTCAATGAAGAGTAGAAGAACATACTTGGCGAGTAGGAATGGCTCCCACACAGGAGTCAGTCCATTGTTTGGCAGCGCCTCTCCTCCGGCGGCAATATGGCTAACAAACTCCCAAGTCACGCCATCGTCCTGTGACGCGTACAGATCGATGTGTGTGGACGACAGGTCAGTCGGAATGCTACTACCGGCTAGGAGCAGAGTGCCCTTTTTAAATGAGCCGACGCGCTCGGGCAAGGAGTAGAGGAACGGCTGGTAACGCAAGCCATATCCATTGACAGTGTCATGGACCCTGGAGATCTCGTTCCAGGTCCTTCCGTGGTCCTTGGAGCGGTAGATGGGGAAGTAGACCGCCGGTGGCTCTGGAGAGTAGTTTTCCCACGTTGCAAGAAGGTCACCGTTGGGAAGCTGCTCGTTACGTGGGTACAGCACCCGTGGAACAATATAGTCGGAGGGAGGCGAGAAGATGGTCACATTTGTGAGCGAGGTAGGACAAGACTCCTTGGAGCGCGGGATTGTCGCTGCAGCCGCAGCTGCAGCAAAAGCAAGAACCTGTGGAATTCTCATATTTGGTATGCCGGAGCTAACTGGTATTCTATCTTCTTCATTGGCAGCATTGTCCTGCTCTTATACCTCGATTCTCTCAAAAATTAAAGTTGATTCTTAAAGTGGTATACAGTCCTCCGGCGCTATCCCACCGGAATTAACCTTGTTGTGGACTAATCCGAGGGTAGTTCATCTGAAGAATTTCCATCAATTACGGCTATCGTAAATAATCCGGGGAAATCTCAAATGACGACATCAATTGCCGAGATCTCATGTGACATCACGTGGTGAGATCTGTCTAAAGCTCCAAGGTCTCAAAGAGTGTTTCTTCCCCTGAAACCTTCCGTGCGGGGCTGGCAGGTCGGGGATACCTGGGAGAAAGGTCGGGGATACCTAAAGGTCAAGAACAGCTTGCTTACCTAATCATAACAACATCCCGAGGTCAAATATAAACTAGAATGCCTAAATACCCTAATCCCCCAATCCTAACGTGGCCCTAATAAAGATATGTTAAAATGAAGGGCCCTAATAGAGAAAATAGCTCTGTAGAGGTGATAATGTTCCAAGGTTGGGTTGTCATGATGTAAGCGGGCCTTTTGAGTATCCCGGAACTTTTTTTCGACTATCCTCGAGCTGTAACCCGCTCCGACCTTAAAAGTACGGAGTAGTCAATCTCTGACCATGGATTCCTAAGTAGGGGGCTATACTTCACAAGAATCGGAGGACAACCTCGTATTGACTATGTACTTCGGAAGTTGAACTTTTTGAAGTCGACGCCAATTGGACAGCACAAGTGCCCAGGCAGTTTGGCCCCCACCATCCCCAGCCAAATTTAGCCATGGCCAAAAAGTTGACCAATAGTGATCGTCGAACTACACTCCCGTGCGAACTATGTTGCCTATCAGCACACAGCCTTCTAGCATCGCCATGTTTTGCTGGCAACCAACATCCTTCAAAATAATTGATTGGGAGAAAATCCATGATCTTTAATTTCCGTGTAGCCTAGGGCTGGGTTAATGTGGGAAACTTATTTACCTTGGATTTCTTCCACTTTTCTCATTTGACTCCCAAGTGTCTTTTTTCAGATTTTCCACCTTTCTCCGAGACATCCAAGACTCCAAGACAAAATATCCTTTTCCAAGCAATAAAAGTCGATTTGTCCGAAAATGGTACCCACTGTCGCACATCGGCCAGAAGGCCAGTTGAAAGGGAAACTGCAGCGATCGACAAGGGAACTCGTCGGTCGTTCAACAGCCATATGGGATAATTCAAAATATCGCTGCCATCAATCYACAATGGAAATATGGCACAAATCGGCAGACACACTAAATGATTCGAAAGACCGGTGTCATCAGTCAGTTAAATTGATGCTATATCGATCGGTGTCAAAATGGAATCAATCAGCAGATCAGTTACACCGAGTAGCTCGTATTGAGGACACGACACAATATGTTCCAGCGCGAGATGAGAAAACCCAAGAACAAACCCCCACACAATATCACCCGCAATCCCGATTCTACTCCCCGCAATCAACAGCCTCTCCGCCAAACCCGAAGACCACATCACTCTCCACAAAAGCGGCATCAATCAAATCTACCTCGGCCAGTGGACTTTCACTATCTCTGGAGCAGATCAGAGTGTTTCACGAAGCAACTGTACCCGTCAATTCTACGGTGAAGCAGGCAAGGCAGTTGCGGGATGACAAAAGAACGGCCCTGGGTGAGATCGAGCTTGAGTGGATCAACTCGACCATCACCGATGCCGAAAACGCCGCAAATGACTTAGCCGCGTTTGTGAAGCAATTTAAACAAACCAGCCCCCAAGACCGCAGCAGCTGGAAGTGTCGTGACTATGAAGTTGCCCTGAAAAAAGAATCCCACATGCTTCTTTCTCATGACAAAGTCAAGACGGTTCTTAGTCACCTTGGCTCACTAGAAACAACTTTGGGCAAGGATGAAGGATTTTTCTCTCCATCTGAGGTTTCGACGGCTCTTTTTCCGATTTCAGAACTTCCGTGTGAGACGAGTGTCATATCGGTCTTTGAACTTCCATGTATATCACCTGCGAAAACTGAGCGACCTATCCCGAAAATCGTGGTGACACAATATGACGACGATCGTGATGATAATGAAATATACTCCCATGCCGGTGAAAGTCCTCCCCCAAGCTACGAAGCAAATGGAATAAATAGCATGGCGGAATTACCGTGATCGCATCACTACATCACTTGCGAAGGTTGGATAAGGAGCGATATGATTGTTCCGTAGCTTATGACGATCCCACACGAATAAACGAATAACGAATCGAAATCTTAGTTCTATATCTTATATCAAGTTTCCAATTTGCATCTTGGCTTGTCTCAATCCAGTCATTCCGTCTGATCAATGAAATCTATAAGAAAGACCGCACGGCAAAAATACATCCGAAGTGGCAGTGGGAATAACATCTAAAGATGGGACTGAATCTCAAGTGCGTTGATCTCCTCAGACACAGTGTTGACTGCCTCGACCGCCATTCCGTATCCAGCCTGGTAGCCGGTTCCACCGGCGCCATAGTTATGGACAACAACCCCCCGGCGTCCTGCGTCGCCTACTTTCACGTTCTCCCTGGCAACACGAGCGCCGCCCTCGCGAGATGGGCGTAGCCCAGCAAATGCACCAAGTATCTCAGTCTCATTTGAGTTTAGAGCTGGAAGAAAAGCCGCCGTTCGTGCTAAAATTGACTCTGTCTCTTCCCCGAAGGTATCCGGTGTACTGTCGATATAGTTCAGGTACTGTCATATGGAACACCCAGGAGAAAACAACAATGGATGGATGCTGTTTTTTGACAAAGGGCTGAAAGGAACCTACTTACCCAACATTCTTTTGCATGAAGCCACCAAGAACCACGTTTCCATTTGAGTATGGTCGAGGAATAATGTAGGTTTCATAGTCCTTACCATGTCTCATGATGTTTTGTTGAACATGAGATGCTCTTGCAAGTAGAATCTGACCTCTAGTGGGAAAGCACTTTGAGTCTTGGACCCCCGGTAACTCTTTTGCTGCATTACCGGTGCAGTTAAATACCACCTTCGTATCCAGGCTAAGGTAGCCGGATGAGACTTGGTGCAACTTTTTGCGAATGACCTGCACTCCGTACTCTTGGACGAGCTTCTTGAACAAGTATCGAAGGTGCATTGGTGCATTGAGCGTTATTGTTGTGAACTCTATGCCAAATGCAACACCAGCTGGCAAGTCATGTGTGGCAATCTCCTTGAACTACTCAATGGCAATATCGATAAGCATATCTGGAATAAGCAAAGAAGTCATCTATAACTCACATCTTTAAGATATGCGGCCATGGAGTCGATTTTTTCACGGGATGGTAGCTCATCCCAATACTCCACCGAAGGTGTTTCCTTCACAAACGCTTTCTTGCCATCCTTGGCTGCAAGATCGAGGAGATGCATATACCCAAGCTTGTCCCACCGCAGTGCATTCGGGTCACTTGTAGAAATAGCGGAAAAATTGGCACCAGCCCTGAACACTCAGGTCAATCTTTTATGAATTTAAGCTAGCAGCAGGAGCTCCAACAAACCATGGTGAAGTGTAATTTATCGAAGTGTCTCCTGGAAGATGTTCTGCAATTATGGTCATGTATCGGCCATAGCCCTTTTCAGCGAGAACGAGGGCTACATTTAGCCCGATCACGCCGGCCCTTAGAAATGTCAGCAGCAACACTCCGAAACAGTCGCGTTTTGGCTCCCACTTACCCAATGATCACTACAGATTCGCTTTTCATATTTTCGAGTGGCTTTATTAGCACTGAGTAAGTTCCCCTTGCCTGCTACCTGAGAGAACTTTGAATAATTCACAATCAAGGGCAGCTTTTTAGATTATATAGATTATATGGTCTGATGTTGACTTAGACCGCGGAAAAGTCCGCGGTTCATCGCCCGCGGGCTGGTAGAGGGGCTCCGATTGGCGGCATGGCTGATAGGGATGGGCGGGGATAAGCGGTATCGCATTTTATTGGTCAATAGTACTCTAACATCGATGAGCCTCATCGTAAGGGACAGTGGTTTCAATGACCGATGGATAACTATCGTACGGCTATGGAGCTAACTCAGAAAGCAATATTAACTTGTTTAAAAATTTGAGCCAACTATTCCCAGATTCTGGAAAGAAATAGAGGGCAATATAAGGTAAACTCTAGCGTCATTTTGGCAACTTTGCCGATGCCTTCTTTTTCGACTGTCTTTTCAACAATCACTTCAATCTTTCTAATATCTATATTGATAAATAACCGCGCCGTAGGTCAGAACTTTTGCATAGACCACTCTAATCCTACGGCAGACTTCTGCCGTTCACGATAAAATCGTCTCCTCTCGAGACATGATCGCTTGGAATATACGACTGCCGTTCCGAGACATTACCGGAGTCTGCTATATACAACTACATTCTAGTTCGAGTAGACAGCTGTCGGCGACAGGACCCACTATACCTAGGCCGCTTCATAGGTACATTGTAGCTGTCTCCTTCTCCCGTCGCACCTCTTCCCCCCGGCTCCTAAGATACTTCCCCTCCTCCATTCCTATCCGCTTTCTCCAATACTACATAGCCATGATCTCGTACAATAGCAATTCTAGAACAACTTGAAGATTTGATGCTTTCAAACCTCAAATAGGGGAAAGAAAAGCAAACAAATGCCTCAACGCGGAGATACCTCGGCGGTGATATCTCGGTAGTCAGTCGGGTGAGACTCGGTTCACAAATTTCACCCTACCTGACATGGATGTCATCCCTATCTCAAGAATATAGGTAGATATAAAGTCTGCGAAATCGCCCAAATACAAATCGAAGTATAATCGATAATTTTAAAATCTATCAAGACATTATGTCCGAACACATTGATACACAAGATTCTACGCCTAAAATAAGCAAGTCACCGTCTTCCTCCGTCGAGGATCTCAACGCCACCCAGGAGAAGTCACATCCTTCACCTCTCCAGCGCTTGAAGAAACAATGGAAGGAAATAAAAAAGGAGTGGGGACCTCTCATGGCAGCCAAAGAAGACTGGGACGACGAGTACACCTTCCCAGCGGGCCGTTATTCTGGGCAAAGATAGCTTGACAATGGTGAGGTTCTCCCATTTACATCATGCTCGTACTTATTATCTAATACTGCTTCGAAGTCACCTTTGAACATACAAGACTCAGTATCTTTGCCAAGGCGGCAAAAGAGTGGAACGTTTCTTCGACCTATGTTGTAGGGAACGTTCTAATACTTCGCCGATCATCGCCATGCAAGATGTGCGATCTTCCTATCAACCCGACCCCCGACTGCTTTCCACATGCATCCATGATACCGACGAAATTTTTCAAAATAATGGCGTTTGCTCTGCGGAACATTGGCGGGGACTATCTTCCAACATGGTGTTACCCTTCTTTCGGTCACATTTTGCTGGCGGACTTCCTGGGATGTTGAGGATTTGGCTGTTTCTTCCAAGATATACATCTCCTCTCGATAACTCATAATTCATAATATCCTAATGCGCATCAATTGCATCTACCCCCTCTATTGTAGGTACGTCTCTATCTGTATTTCGATCTCGAAGAAGGAGCAAGTAAGAGAATGGGATGGAAACAGAAAATAAGAGGCAGAAAATGAAGAGAACTATATTTTCACAGCCCAGCTTAAAATCGCACCCACCGACAAGAAATGTCAAGTCGCAGTGGATGCATAGCTATACAAGGTACGGGTATGATTCCACATTCTACAGCTGTTCCGAATCCAACTGCAAGAAATAATATGAAATTTGCTTCCTATTAGACTCTACCTAGGAGATAGACACCACAACGTGAAAGATATCCTTGTAACTCACTACGCTGCAAGTCAGCTCAAGAGCATAGTTGCTGCCTGATTGTCGAGGCACTAACAGTGGGGATATGGCCCCAGGGACCGCCGTGACACACGCTTAACTCTAAATTCAGATCCATGGAACGTCTTGGACATAAATTTGCTAGTTCACATAGATTAGGCAGTCGCAGGTCCCCCGGGTTTCTGGCCGTAAACCACCCGCAAGTTCGTGTACAAGTGATATGATGTATCCCGCAGCTCCATTCGAATCCCTGTCAACAGCCCTTCAATCTCGGAACGTGTCCACCCAAGCACTCTTGAAAACAATGCATATGTGTAAATAGGCATAGCTTCAAGCATATTAAGTTGATGGTACCGGCCAAGCTCCTTGAGCTTGGGGTCTTTGGGCCATGGACTTTGGGGCAGCTATTCACTAATAAGCAAGGGGTTCCATTTTTATCAGAGATGGCGGAACACACCTTGTAAACATCTTCTTTGACATTCACAAACCCGGCCTTTTCCATCCGCTCTTTCCAGGATGGTGAAGATGTCATGTCCTTGCCAAACATGCGCGATGATTCGTGCATGTGCTTAATGGAAACCATAAGATTGGTTGCCTTAAGGTGAGTTCCATCGTCCGAATAAGTGTTGACGTCGAAGCTCGCCATTTCAAGCCATCCATTGGGATTCAGGTTTTCAAGTGCTTGTCTGAAAAGAAGGTCATGGTCACGGATGGCACCTTCCAATTCGCGCCCATGGATATAGTCAAATGGTTTGCTGTATGACCATGGTTGTTCAAAGTCGTCAATCTCGAAGCGGCAGTTTGGAGGCACCCTGGACATATATAATCAATATCATATAAGGGGCCAATATAGTAGCAGTGGAACGTACCATGATGGCTGAATAGCGCTTAAGTCAATTCCTATTTCTATTAGCCAACGTTTGGATCGGGCTGTAGATAGATGCCCGTACCAATCACCTGTGAGTTTGGGTTTGTACTATATTGCTCGTTAGGGGTGGATTTGAATAGATATCTTGGAAATCAACGTACTCTGCGTACTCGATTGCCCATAAGCCTGTTCCCGTGCCGAGATCTAATACTCGCTGTGGATCTTTGACTGGTGCTTTGAGCAGTTCTCCTTTAAGGAGCATTAAGTAAATGTGGTGACTCTATTGCTTATTAGGATTTTGTGTGGTCGGAATCAACAAGTGGAGACTAACCAGATCAAGGCGATCTTGTTCCCGTTCGTCATTTGGCTGTTTGAACATTAGTTTGAGATAGGCACTAAGCGTTAGTAGGGTCATGTACCAGAATGTATTCTCCTTCATGGTATGAATGATATCTGCGACCGTTCTATATATGATCAGCACGGTTCGTGATCAAGTCGCGATGTAACACACTTCGTATCTGCGATTATTAGCAACCATTTGACCAAAGAATTCAGACACCTTAACATACTGATAGTCTAGCACGCTCGAGGTCACACTTGTGGTGTAACTGGCGTTGTCAAGTCTATTATCGTTAGTAGGATATACACATCGTCACAGGTCACTGGTCCTACGAGTCAGAATATAACGAGGACCCGTCGAAGTCGGACTAATGATGTTAGTTAAATAAGCAGAGGGAATGACGCGCAAAAAAAGAAAGAAAAAAAAGAAGAAAAAAAGAGAGATTTCATGGAATACTAACGTCGGGCTCAACCGGGTCGTGGTGCGTATTTTGATCCATTTTCGATAATTTCGATCAAGACAGCACAAGAACGCAGCGAAGCGCGTTGTAGATGGCGATGAGAGGGAGAAAAAGTGAAAAGTGAAAACTGCAAGCACACCGACTGCAGTCCTATGACCCCCCTTAGGACCCTCTGTCTTCAAGGCAGCTTTTAGCGTCCCAGATTGTCGGGTCCAGCGTTACCACGTTGTATCCAACGATCATTCACACCGTCAGCCGGATAAGTATGTTGTACTCCTTTGAGTAAAGAAGGCTTCTGCAGCGTACTCCGTACCCCTGCTTAGTTTCTGGAATACGGAGTACATATCCCGTGTAACGGCTTTCTATGGGCGTTAGTTGGATTTTCTAAGTGGTTCAAGATCAACTAGCGTATTGATCGCTCTAAGCTGATTAGCCCACTCGTGTGCGATGATCCGCAAGGCCAAAAAGGGACTGGTGCTTGGCCAATCAGAGGTGCATTGCAAGGGGTTGAGGCCCACAGGCGTAATTTGCGCCAGCCACGCTCCCGTTGGATTTAAACAATACCGACTCCGTCTGTACCACGAATCTAGCAATAGCTTATATGCTGTCTGTTGTATGTTGTACAACATATATAATATTGTCTTGGATATCTTGTGTTGAAACTGCAAATTCGAACTACCCAAGTCAAGTCCGCGACCACATCAGTGGGGCGAGCAACGTACGTGTTTGTACGTACTTTTGCCCTCGTATCCATATGACAGAAAATTGTTCAATTCGCTAGTCACAAATAATTGGCACCATCGGTCCCGACAGCTTGGTCGTTCGCCACAGGACAGCGGAAGCGAAGAAAACACTCCGGAATCATTCCACTCACCGTAATGATAGTCGCTCCGGTCCAAGTCTCAATATTTTCGGGACTTGAGGAATTGTGACCCGTAATGTATTTATGCGGTCTGGTATGCAAGTTATTGGTTATGTGCATACCTATGCCGGTTGTACAACATTAGGGATGTATATATCCCTAGTGTTCTAGTTGTACAATATAGTGTTCTAGAACTCGAACTTTTGGTTTGAGGCACTGTTACGTGTTAAGCTGATCGCAGGCCCAGAGCTACAATGTACTTATGTACTTATGGCCCTTTCCGATAAACCCAAGGCGCACTATGAGGGACTCAACAGTGCGATACAACCCTAGTCTGTCCCCGGGGCCATTGGTTAGTCTGGTGGCCATTTTTCCCTCGACCGCTGTACAAAGTACCACTTTTAGGTAATGATTATAAGCGATGAAGCAGCTAATCCACAGTAGATTGTTCTAACTGTAATCCCCCCACCAGCATATACGAATGCCTACTGTGCAAATACTATATCTAATATGTTCTACATAAACCGTCAATGGAAAATGTGCTAGATCAGGCTAGTAACCGCTTGTAAATCAATCAATTTCTGGATGTGTGACAAAAAACGGTTTATCCCCGTGAAAATGCCGTTTTTTGGTTGGCCAGTATTTCCCCGGATCCTGGGTTAAACCTTGGAACCTGCCCAAGTGACTTCGGGAGTTTTAATGCCGCATCTTCTTCATGAAAAGACCTCAAAAACCTGTGTTGAAGACGGATCAATCTACCCTTCATTCCGTCTTTCGTTCCTCCATCTCACACACAATCACTGTGCCTATCACCTTTACCGACGACGAAGCAATCGGTAGATTGTCTGGAAGAATGAAGCAAATTGATGTTTAATCACCAGGGCACCAGCCCCTATAAACCCGAACAAAGGCCCGGCGTCCCTTCATGACCGCATGTTACTTGTACACTGAAGGTGTTTTCAGGCCCCAATCCATTTCATCAGCGGCGTCCAACCGATGTAGATTACTGAAATAGGCGATTTTTGAATCGACCTCGTTTTCCCAATGGTTCTTTGCAGAGATACGAAGCCTGAGTCTCTAGAAATCGCAATGTGATGACGTAAACCTCCCTAAACCGATTCCAACGTTGGTCTGTATTGCGCAGACCATTTCTTGCCTGTTGTTCCGATTGCTTGGTTTGATTATCGAGTATGCCAAAGAGGAAAGCCGAGGGTATCCGTATTCTTAGTCTCTGGATCGTGACTTTGTTATTGATGTCCATTCGCGTGGTGGCCCACCAAATGTTACATGATTCACCAGTCTACTCCATTCCTATAGGCAACCTCCGCGTTTGGAAAATATACAGTGACAGGGAAGGGTGACTGTGGTTGGTACGCTGCTTGGTGTATTATCGGCTGGTTCTTGGTTCTGCTGTTTGTACCCGAACCAAAGTGTAAGCTCCGTGGCCTATCGGAGATGAACAGTGCTAATGTTTTGTCTTCAGCCCTTACTCTGGAAGAACTGGACCAGGTCTTCTCCGTCTCGACTCGCGAGCATGCATCATACCAGATCATGAATGCTTTGTGGCATTTGCATGCCTGGGTCTTTCGTCAGAAACTAGAGCCTCTGCAAGAATTTTATCAAGGCGTCGAGCGTCTTGCGGAAGTAGGTGACATAGCGTCCAAGGCAGGAAAGAAGGAGAAAGAGTGCATAATGAGTAGATTTTGCAGACAGAGTATAGGGTGGTGAGGTAGTGGCTGCAGCAGGTGTTCCCCGATGAACAGGTCCAATTTAGTTCGATTATGGGATGTGCTTGCGGTGTTATTGAGCTCTGGCTTTGTAGGCAGGATATGATGTCACGCAATGTGGTTACTGGTTCTTCAGCTGACCATTAAATGGTCAAATAGATCATGTATTTTCATTTATACAGTAAATAGACAGGAGGGGCCCATGAACGAAATGTGCACAAGGGTTATATGCATCGAACTTCCTATTGAGTATCGCGATTGATTGCTGTTCTCATATTACTCAAGTCTCTTGCTTAGCACGGCACCGTACCAGACCGTAGCAATCAGACTGACCAAGTTGACCAAGCTTGAGATGCCATGCACACGGCCGAACTTTTTGTTCAGGGCCAGCATCTCCCTGGAGTGAGGCGCCGGATCGTAGCTCCTCTTTCCATCACGGGTTTCTGCGAAGGTTAGAATATTCAATTGACTTCTTTACCCGAAACATAGCGCCAGCAGCTAACGTACCTTGATGCTTGCGCTCGCGCATCACATTGGTGGTGATGGGACGCAACACGAACATGTTCACCAACCCGGTTACTGTCACGGTTGCCAAAGGCAAGAGGGTGTTAAGGCGGTTCTCAGGTGCAGTGAGACCAGACAGACCCAAGACCTGGCCACCGTGGGAAGCGGTCAAGGCGACCACTACAGGCAGCGCACTTTGCAGTGAGAAGTAGATCGGAAAGATGGCGGTCTGCAGAGTAGCAAATTGGGGCCGCGGAAGGGCACGGAAAGAAACGAAGCCTCCGACAAAAGACTTTGGATATGTTAGACAATGCTTTTTAGAGAGGACGATTCGATATCCGCCCGGTTCAGAATTGTCTCACCTGGTAGAACTGTGTCCCTAAAAGGGTGCCGTAGCTATCTCATTTATTAGCTCATGAGCCATGACTTTGCGCCAATAAACAAACCTCAGAACGTGATAGGGGCGAGGATCCATGATTTCGGATATGTTATAACCTCGGAAGAGTTGAGTTGGCGATAAAGTCGATGTGAAGTTGCAGGAAGGGAAGTGGCAGTTATCAATACGACCCAGTTCTTAATGAAAGCCTTATTTCCACTGCCAAACAGACGGAGCTGACTTCTAACGACGCACAGACCACCAAACACCAAAGACGGCGTGTGATGTCATGTGCCTTCGCGTTTCGGTCTAAACCGCAAGTGGAAATATCACGCGTCTGCCTGTTGTCTTGAGCGTCAAGCAACTTTGTCTTGCCATTTTTCCAACATCATCATCATTATGGCGGAGAAAGAAGCTACTGTTTACATTGTAGACATGGGACGGTCTATGGGCGAGCGCCACCATGGCCGTCCTATAACAGATCTCGAATGGGCCATGCAGTATGTCTGGGATAGGATCACCGCCACGGTATGTGACTTGACCTTGTTCAACGCCAGAGAACTGACAATTTTAGGTGGCCACCGGTCGAAAGACGGCTACGGTTGGCATAGTTGGTCTTAGGACTGATGGTGAGTGGTCGCCTACCAGTCAGCACCCATTGGGACCCTTGTCTCATGTTTGGAACAGGAACTATCAACGACTTGGAAGAAGAGAACTTCTCCAACATTTCTATTCTCTTTGGACTTGGCCAGTATGTGTGGCTTAATTGAATGGCAGTTTCATGTCGAGTCACTTGACTTAATTTTTTTTCAGAGTCCTCATGCCTGATATCCGGAAACTGCGAGAAACGATCAAGCCCAGCAACACTAACAAAGGCGATGGTATGTGACAGTTGAAGTTTCGTCAAGTTGCTTTCTGACTTTATATAAGCCATCTCTTCTATTGTCATTGCCATGCAGATGATCATTGAGTACACGAAGAAAAACAAATACAAGCGCAAGATCATTTTGGTGACCAATGGTACCGGCATGATGAGCGATGATAATATCGAAGGCATCATCGAAAAGATGAAAGAGGTTAATATTGAGTTGGTGGTCATGTATGTTTCTTGCCGTCATGACTTCACATTCATGCTAATACTATGCAGTGGAGCTGATTTTGATGACGCTGAGTATGGTGCAAAGGAAGAAGACAAGGACAGTCGAAAGGTACTAAGCCATCTCCAGTTTATTCTATTATTCGTGTTGACCAAGCGCTCTGCAGGCTGAAAATGAGATTCTTCTCCGAAGCCTGACTGAGGACTGCGAAGGTGTTTATGGAACGCTGGAGCAAGCCGTTTCGGAATTGGATATTCCCCGTATTAAAGTGACCAAGAGCATGCCGTCTTTCAAGGGAAATCTCACACTCGGCAATCCCGAGGAGTATGACACGGCAATGACTATACCCGTGGAGCGATACTTCCGGACCTACGTCGCCAAACCGATCTCGGCGAGCTCGTTCGTACCACGCTCTGGCACCGAACCTGGAAGTCAAGCACCGGTTAAAGGCAATGCCGAAGGCGACGCTCTCGCCTCAGTGCGAACATCACGGACATATCAGATCACAGATGAGTCTGCACCGGGGAGTAAGATCGATGTTGAACGCGATGACCTCGCCAAGGGATACGAGTACGGACGTACCGCAGTTCCTATCGAGCAGACCGATGAAAATGTCGCGAATCTACAAACATTTGCTGGTATGGGGCTGGTCGGGTTTGTCCAGAAGGATCAGGTGTGTCTTTATACCAATCTTAAGTGCTATAGCAGCTAATCCGTCACTTAGTACGACAGGTATATGCACATGTCCAACACGAATATCATTATTCCTCAGCGTGCAAATGACAATGCGTCTCTTGCGTTGTCTTCTCTCATTCATGCACTCTACGAATTGGAGTCCTATGCGGTCGCCCGCTTGGTGACCAAAGAATCCAAACCACCGATGCTCGTGTTGCTAGCTCCATCTGTTGAGGCAGACTATGAGTGTTTGATTGAAGTACAGCTTCCATTTGCAGAAGACGTGCGGTCATATCGGTTCCCACCTTTGGATAAGATCATCACTGTCTCTGGCAAGGTGGTGACAGAACATCGAAACCTCCCAAGCGCGGCGTTGAAAGATGCGATGAGTAATTACGTGGACAGCATGGATTTGGTCACCACAAATGATGAAGGGTAAGTATAGTCCACTTGATCATCGACTTTATCAGCTAATCAAAAGAGCCAGGCAACCCACTGACGATCTCCCAATCGACGAGTCATTCTCACCATTATTGCACCGCATCGAATCAGCTGTTCGATACCGTGCTGTGCATCCCAACGACCCTGTCCTCGACCCCTCAGAGCGGCTCACTGAATTCGCACACCCCTCGGAAGACATGGTCAAGAACGCCAAGTCCAATCTTGAGGAATTGATGTCCATAGCAGATGTCAAGAAAGGTAACCTCGATTCTCAAACTACACCCAGAAGATACCGAAGATACCCTACTCACCAACGCATTCCGTTTTCTAGTTCCACCGAAGACAAAAGGCCGTAAACGCCAACGTGAAACAGAGAAACCTCTCTCAGGTTTGGACGTGGACGCCTTGCTCAGCCTCGAACCCAAGCGAACGAAGATTTCCACCGAGAATGCAATCCCAGAGTTCAAGCAAACACTTTCCCGCGCGGAAAACATTGACACAATCCACGACGCTGTGCAGCAGATGGCTAAAATCATTGAGACCCAGATCACACACAGCCTCGGTCATTCAAATTACGACCGTGTTATCGAGGGCCTTGGTACTATGCGTGAAGAGCTGGTGGACTATGAGGAACCGGCGGTGTACAATGACTTTGTGCGCCAGTTGAAGGGTAAGATGTTGCGTGAGGAGCTGGGTGGGGATCGGAGGGAGCTGTGGTGGTTTGTGAGGAAGGGGAAGCTTGGGCTCATTGGCAAGAGTGAGGTGGATAGCTCGGCTGTTGAGGAGGAAGAGGCTCAAGCGGTGAGTTTTGATCTCTTATTGTGGAATGGAACGAGTGCTAACACTGCATATAGTTTCTGGCTCCCAATTGAGAAGTTGAGAGGGGGGCGGATTGTTGTCTCGCTATTCGAACATATGGAATAGTGAACATACGAAGGATATAAAATATTCATACTATTTTCTACGMCAGATTTACGACACGTAGAGCTTGCTGTGCGAGTGGTGTGAGAAGGTACGTGGTTGAAGTAGGGCCGGGTAACGAATTATAGTCCACCAAAGGTGATAAGTCCAATAATAGTGACCATCCAGATCAAAGGATACGGAATTTGGAAGGGTTACGGGAAAATGGAAATATTGAGCAAGCTCATGAACAGCATTGTCATATCGACGTAGAATTGACACATACAGGAACGAAGCCCGCAGACAAAACAATATGACGCACGAAGTGAATCGGTGCCCAATTGCAAGACATGACGAGTCGTCAATCAACAACAGAACCAAACGCCGTGCATAACATGCCCAATAACAGTATTCGCTCCAGAAAACAGCAAAAGACCGAGATTTGCAAACTCAAACATTAAAAAGCATCCAGATGCATCACGGAAAAGGGGTATGCAGAAATGTTGTCCCGGTAGGACGAGAAGAATGGAACAAGAACCGCTCCGAGGAAACTTGGAGAGTTTCGAGGGGCGAAAGAAAGCAGAACATCTAGTGGATGGTCTTGATGGCCCGTGCGGGGCTGATAGTATTGCTGCCAATACGGCCACTAGGCTTGCGAACACCACGAGACTCGCTGCGGGTGTTTTCCGTGGGCCGGCGAGGGCTGGAGCGAACCTTGCTGACTGAGATAGGGGCAGTGCCGCTCTTGCGGCTCACTGGAGTCTTGGGTGCTGAGTGGTCAACCCAGTTCTCCTGATCCTTGTGGTTGTCTTCTGTGAGGGTGTAGCTGGCTGTGACAGTGGCGGAGTAACTGATAGACCGTGATGTGGGTGAGGCAACAGGAGACCTAGATGACCGCTGGGCTAATCGGCGCAGCTGGATTTCTTCTTCACTCTCACTGCTCTCGTTGCTCTTCCTGTGGCTGCGGTGGCTGCGCTGCTCGTTTTCAACAGCGATGGACCCAGATGCAGTTCGGGAATAGGGGTGGTGGCGTGAGTCCTTTCGGTGGGATTTGCGAGGCTGACCGGGGGTTGGCGCAGGAAGATCTTGGTCTGGGTAAGCTGCAGCTTCATTGTGATCAATCTCTCCGAGTGCTGCGCGTTTGGAGTGGCTATTATTTGGTGGTGTGGAGACCACTCCGTTGCTGGTGCGTTTCTTGGTGGACACTCGCGGAGTGACGGGTGTGGACTGTGCCAGCTTCTCGCGCATGCTATCCTCAAACCACCATTCACGGAATGCACCCTGGTTGAGGTGTAGCCAGTGCTGCTGAGGTCCAACGACCATACCGGGTCGCATGAATCTCATGAATGCAATCACTTCATTGGCAGTAAATCCATACTTATAGATCAGGTAAGCACCAATCAAGCAGCCTGTACGGCCCAGGCCCGCCTTGCAATGGACTGCGATACCCTTCTTCTTGATGGTGATCATCTCATGGGCCATTTTGATAAACCGTCTGACAAGCTGCAGGGGAGGGCAGGTGCCATCCTCGAAGATCATGTCAATATGAGCGATTCCCATTGCGGTGAAGTAAGATGGGCAGTAGAGCTCCGAGTTCAGTCGTACAACGAGACCGACGTTGCGCTGGTGGAAATGGGCGAGAACATTCTTGAATGGCATAGGAAGCTTCGAGGAAGAGATTTCCGAGATTGTTGTGGGCAATGCGTTGTACTCGGGGGTGTTGACAGGAATGGGCTCCACGGGCTGGTGCTGAGGAGACGCAAAGGCAAGGAAATCCGGCGTAACCCAGTTGAAGTCACCCATATCAACTCGCTCGAATTTCTCGTATCTATTGAACAGAATCAGCATTAAATCGTCGGCCGTGTAAACAATGGCACTTACTCCTCGAGGTTGAAGTCGCGAAGTCCGCAAAGAGACTGCTCCTTGGCCCTCCATACTCCATAAACGACATCTTGAATGTTCAAAATGAAATCTGCCTGGCTGTATCCAGCATCGCGGAAAGGCATGTAAGGAGGGTCTGCCTGTGCGATGGGTGCTAGAGCCAAATGAGGTGGCCAGGATTGAATCATGACCATATAGCATGCAACGAGGCAGGCTGCATTGGCGCGACTCCGGGCATCAGTCTTGCTATAGAAGACTACCGGGCGGTCGCTGTTGGCTGGATCGCCAAGAATCTCGTGGAAAAGCACAGCAAACCGGTAGAGGTGGCCAATGTGGAGTGGGCCGAAATCAGCGTGAAAGGCATTGTAAAGAAGTGTGTCATCGATGGTGAAGTACACAGGAGAGCGGCGCTTGCTTGGAGTGGCGGGCTGGGCACGTGCCCGCTTGCTTGGGGATTTGGGTGCGTCCAGATGGAAGGGAAACGGGGTTCTGGAGCTGGGAGCAGAATCATAAGATGCAAGGTATAGGCGGTCTAGATGATAATTTGTCTTAGCTCTCATTGCTGGGTGGAAGATATTCAAATTGTCGAAGAACATTGTACCAACCTTGGATGTACTCGATCATCTGCCCGCCGTGGTTGAAGTCGGTAGTCATATTGCGGGTTGTTTGTTGACACCCGCCTAGACCTAGAGTGATCGTGTAACGCTAGTAAAGAGCGAAGATGGATCAATATGGTACCGTTACAGGTCCTGGTGTTGTTTTGGTGTGACTCGGAGGATAGCGAAGCCAATGGTAAGAAAATAGTCGGTAAATGTAAAGACCTAAACACTCATGATCAAACTGAGGGGGATCTATGAGTATAGAATGTTAAGGATAAAGAGAAAAGAAAAGCCTGGATGCGAAAAAGCCGTACAGGTGAGGAGATCGGAGGAGAAGGAAATCAACACAAAGTTCGAGTTCATGATGTTTGGGGCAGCTGCCATGCCACTGTTATGTTGTGCCTTACCCATTTGGGACTAGTGGTGTCTGTTGACGTGACAACCCTATGGCCTCAGGCATCAGCTTGTTTGCCTTACACATTCCAAAACATCACCATAACAAACAAACAGTATAAACTGTACAAATCAGACAAACACCATTAACATGAAGGATGAAGCTCACATCTCATACATCTCATACATATCCACTCCGAATTCATACCCTAGTCAGCTTAGGACACTGTCTCCTGATTGCACATTCCCCATGTCATATGGCTGTTTTACATCCCCAGAACAGAGTATATCTTTCCCAAATAATTCATTGGAGGGCTGCTTTCATGTTTCCAATCAATGCCATACCTAAGCTTCCAATCCATGTCGGTAAATGAGCTCAGGAATACGGCACTTCTGCACCCCTCTGCTTCCTTTCATACAAGCAGGTCCGGTATATCACCTTCGGACAAGCTAGTTACTGCAATATCTACATAACTATCCATACTATCCATGGATCGAGGTGAATGGTGATGTCCAAACCGCTACACTCCAACACTGCCTAACATTGAGTGACCCATATAGTACGGAATACATATATGGCGTCTCTCAGCTGCATTCTCTTAGTAGAGATTCTCCTCATTACGGCAGCTTGTTTGCAATTTGCTTCATGTTGACTTTCTCTTCAATGGCGCTAAACGCTAAACTAGTCATTCCCGATGATCATAGGGTCGCAATTTACCCTAATAACACTACAGCGGTCTATTTATCTCACTGAACATAGCTTGCTGGCCCAAAGAAAAAAAGAAAAGAAAAACAAACTTCAACATCAACGGTCTTCGCTTTCCACTTTCAGTGGAGCATGCCTCCACATACCAGTAAACACCGAGGGCAGGTGGATGCCACAATTTCGGTAGAACCTGGATTTCATACAGAGTCAATGCAAGGGCTTCTAACGGCGAACTTTTTGCTTTCAAATTCGATTCCTCTTCCAAGGTTGGTCAGATCCATGTTCAATCCCCCTGGGAAAGTGGTGATCGACACAAATGTGAGACCCCGCATATAACGACCCTTGCCTGAGCCTACAGTTCATGCACTTCCAAGGTGATATACATCCCTTACTTGAATAGTCTGAAGGTTGTTGGCTGGTATTATTCTTATTCTTACGGGAAAATATATGGCTTGGTTCCACAACTTTGAATAGATCATGCTGAATCTCCCACGTTGCAATCTTCTATATATGAGATTATACGAAAATATCACGCAAAGCAGAACAAGCTTCGACAATGATTTGACCTGCTTTATCCTGTCCACTTGTTGGAGTTGGAGACTTGCTCCAACCACACCGCTTGAAACCTATCACACACTTTAACTCGAGACCATGTGGGCACATACATCCCTTCTTTCGCGCAATCTCCGCTAAGATGAAACTACCTGCGCGGCTCGACGGACTGCAGCCTGTTAGCGACGGTCGTGGTAATTAACTACCTTAATGGACAAGAACGACCACGGTCAAAACATTGCCCCTGATAACCCTAAATGCGAGGGGTTTCTCGATGACCGTGCGGAGCACTACCAAAACAAGCTCGGGGAATTGTATATAATCCGACCTTTAGAGCCAGAAACTTTGTATTCTTTTCTATACACAAGTCATTCATTCACTTCCAGTCACTCTTTCCCTGCCTGTTCAATTCTTGCTCACAGTCACTCTCTTTAACCCTTCGAGACTTTGCAAACATCGCAACCATGAAGTTCACTGGATTGACCGTTTCAATCGCCTTTGCTGGCTTGGGTTACTCTGCCGCTCTTCCCGTCCTCGGCAACGTCAACGGTGCTGTATCTGGCGTTGAGGGCGTCGTTGGTGGTGCCACAGGTTCCGCTGCTAATATCGTTGCGCCTATCACCTCCACCGCCGGCGGCCTGACTGGTGCCCTCAAGCGTGACAATACCGCTGTCCTCGGTGAGACTGTCGAGACCATCCCAAGCCTTGCCAACAGCGCTGTTGGCATTGCCGGTGGTGCTGTCGGTACGGGTGAAAGCCTGGTCTCTGGGGCTGCTGGTACCGCAGAGAACGCCGTTGCTGGTGCCGGTTCAGCCGCGAAGCGTGGGCCCAATGACCTTGTTGGAGGTGCTCTCGGAAGTGACCTTCCCGACATCATCCAAGAGGCCACGGCTGGAGGCCTAGGTGGTGTCCTCAAGCGCGATGGAACTGCCGCGCTTGGCGATACCGTCGAAACCATTCCCAACCTCGCCAACAGCGCTGTTGGCATTGCCGGTAGTGCTGTCGGTACTACCGAGAGTGCAGTTGCCGGCTCCGCCGCGAAGCGTGGGCCCAATGACCTTGTTGGCGGTGCTCTCGGAAGTGACCTTCCCGACATCATCCAAGAGGCCACAGCTGGAGGCCTAACTGGTGTCCTCAAGCGCGATGGAACTGCCGCGCTTGGTGATACCGTCGAAACCATTCCCAGCCTCGCCAACAGCGCTGTTGGCATTGCCGGTAGTGCTGTCGGTACTACCGAGAGTGCAGTTGCCGGCTCCGCCGCGAAGCGTGGGCCCAATGACCTTGTTGGCGGTGCTCTCGGAAGTGGCCTTCCCGACATCATCCAAGAGGCCACAGCTGGAGGCCTAACTGGTGTCCTCAAGCGCGATGGAACTGCCGCGCTTGGTGATACCGTCGAAAACATTCCCAGCCTCGCCAACAGCGCTGTTGGTATCGCGGGTAGTGCTGTCGGTACCGGTGAAAACTTTGTCTCAGGCGCTGCTGGTACCGCAGAGAACGCTGTTGGCCATGCCTAGTTATTGCGATATACTTCTCATCGTTTTCCCATATGTGGATCATTCTGCGGGACTTTTTATGGTTGACCGAGTTTTCCTGTACGATACTTCCGGGGGTACCTTGGATGTCTCTATATGACTGTCAAATGCCTTCAATGTTTCTACAAATGCGTGTGTAACCCCTTGTCGCATTTTTTTTCCAGATCCAAAAAAAAAGCGCGTTACGTCTTGTCCTGGTGAAACTGCACACCTTGCTCTCAATGACACGAGCAGTTCTAGCTCCATTAGACTCTTTTACATAACCTCCACTCGAAAACGCGGTGAGATGCTTTAGCCGCAAGGGTCGATATCTTTCTGAGTGTAATCCTGACTTTGCTACTGGGTCTTGAACGTTATGACTGGAACTACATACTTCGCGCCGCGTTTGGTTTATATAGCTCCTAGTAGATCCTCTTCCAATGCCTTGTTCGAGGTTATTCATCGACATAGCTGGCGTGATAAGAAGCTATGTACATAAGAATATACTATTATTTCTTATTGGTTGCCTTCACTGTTTGTACGTGTCCTGAGATGATTGAATGAAAAGGACCTACACGACTGTCATGTACTCAACATATATATTTCGAATCCATTTAGATCTATCTATATTTAATCGAGAGATACTATCGGGCTAGCCTTGATCATCTAAATTTATAGATATGCAGGTCTGTCCTATAACACGTCTGATCAAATATATATCACATGTACATCAGTTGATATTCATGGCTGCACCAAGCTGAGATTTTAGCTGACAAAACTCCCTGCAATTATGACCTCGGGACGTAATAAAAAGCTCCTTCCCAGGTCTAGATTGCATTAGAGTCAGCAATTATTTGGAATAATGTTATGCACTGCCCATGTCCGCTCCGTAAAGTTATTCAGCAATTTCATGAACCAATCAAGAGACAGCTAAGCAATCGGGCTCGGTCGATTTCCATTTCCGTCAAGCTCCTCTGGATCCGTGGCCAGCCCGGGGCCAATTGGTAAGAAAGTGAATCAGCCGAGGTCGATTCAGATTTATCAGAAGAATACAAGAGAGACATGTTCTCCCTACAAATTTTCTCCGTCTCTCATTCTGCCAAGTCTCTCCGGTCAACTCTCCGGTTAAAGACGTCATTCTATTCATCCCCGCGAACACTCAGTCACTTTCCTATTTTCGCATATTCACGTCAAATAGCAACTATGGCGTCTGCTACATCTTTCTTCGACTTTGAGCCTGTCGACAGTACGTACTAATCCCCGCGGTGTACCTCCCTATCTTCTCCCCTCATAACATCCAAATACAAGCTCTGAAGAACCTAATTGCTAACGGAACCCCGCATATGAACAGAAAAGGGCGCGCCCTTCCCCCTTTCCTCGCTGAACGGCAAAGTCGTGCTAGTCGTGAACACAGCCTCGAAATGCGGCTTCACGCCCCAGTTTGAAGGCCTGGAGAAACTCTACCAGGAGCTGAAGACCCAGTATCCCGATGACTTCACCATCATCGGATTCCCATGCAACCAGTTCGGCAGCCAGGACCCTGGCTCTGACGATGATATCCAGTCTTTCTGCCAGCTCAACTATGGCGTCACATTCCCCGTGCTCGGAAAACTGGATGTGAACGGCGCTGACGCTGCACCTGTGTGGACTTTCCTGAAGGAGCAGCAGCCTGGGATTATGGGCATGAAGCGCGTCAAGTGGAACTTTGAGAAGTTCCTCGTCTCCGCCGATGGCAAGGCTGTTAACCGCTGGGCTTCTCTCACCAAGCCCGATGGACTTAAGGATGCCATTGTTAAGGAGATCGAGAAGGCGAAGAAGGAGGGCACTCTTGCCTCGCTGAAGAAGAGTGAGGCTGGTGCTGAGCAGGCTAAGCTGTCGTAGGGCTGTGCTTGAGGTGTTCTTTTCTGAATGATTTTGGTGATACCTTCATTTGTTTTCTTGTATTTATATCCCGGCGCTTCTGCTTGTGACATACTCATTCTTTCCGGTTTACGATCTCGGTCTACGATGGGAATTATACAGTGATAATAGCAATTCATATCCCAGTTTCAAAGTTCGCTGATACACTTTTGTTAAAAGTCATCGCTACATCCGTTTCTTGGATCTATATCCATCTCCCCTTAACACGAGGCCCGACTGGGTATGCCCGAGTGCCCGGCGACCCAATTCAAGCAGATGAACCACCCTTGGGAACCAGATTCCGTAGGGACAGATCGTAGACCACGTCCTCGACCTTCTTGACCTGTAGTCCCACACAAATTAGAAATTTTAGAACTGTGGAATAGACGCTGTAGTGATTTCAACATACGCTGTACTTGATACCATCGCTGCGCTTGCGCAGGATATCGTTCTTCAAGTTTAAGAGCTGGAACCCAGCGAACAATTCCTTGACAAAGTTGCCAATCTGCATGGGACGGGTGTAATCCCCCAACGTGACTGAGTTGACAGCCAAGCGAGCCTGGGAACGAATCAGCCATGGCCAGACAGAAAGTCTGAGATTTGGGGGAAACGAACCAGTTCCTCAACCATAGCAATTAGCGCCAATAGGTATTCCTCGATCGTCAGGTGGAAGGCATCCTGCTCCTTTAGGTTGACAGGAACTGGTGGAAGAAAGGCGAGTTAGTATTGTATATCAATTTATGCATATAGCACCCATGGTGCTTATCATAGACAGAAGTAAACAAAACGTACTGTCCAGGAACTTGCCCACATCCTCGATGGTCATGAAAGATGTTGAGCTGGGTCCCTTGTGCTCCTGCAGCCCTCCCAGCCATGCGCAAAGCTCAATAGAGGCGACCTGATAGATTGGATCAGCAGAAGTTTTCGGACACCGAACTTCAGAAAACAGACCAGGTTTTGCAGCTCACGGCTCCATAGCCCGTTGTACTTGTAGAAGGGATGTTGGTCTGCCACGGCCTTCAGGCGAGTGACCTCTTCCTTCTGAGCAAGAATTTCCTTGGTGACATCGTCAAGCACGGGTTTCACTATTGTAGAAGTCAGGGAGACTGGTCATGGAAAATCCCAGAAATTTGGCGCTACACGGCGAAGAAAACGGAGAGAAAAGAGTAGTGATCAAGCAGCGAGTCCAAAGATCTAATATACCCAGCACTCTCATCAGATCACCTGACATAGATAATAACTTACACTGATCAGCAGGTGTAGAGTGAGCTCGCGACAGGATAGCCTGTGTGGAACGCCCTGTATCATTCAATATCAGTTCTCATGTTCGACCTGCAACTTCAATCCAGGAGTGCCGTCCCCGGCAGGATGAACACCTGGAGGTCCTGGTTGAAGTCACAAATTGCAGAACATACCTCTTCTAGCGAGTGTTTGGACAATCTCATGTAGCTCCTATCAAAATTGTTAGCTACCTGTCGGATTTCCTGGCCAAGGGTCTTGCTCCGGTGTAGGCTTGGCGCGCGAAGAATTCACCAAGGTCAGGACGCGTTGGTAAGACTTACATCCCGGACGGTAGTCTCCTCGTCGATCTTCGTCTGGAGATTCTCGAAAATGCGTTGGTCAATCATTATGCTGCTTCGTTGTGGTTGTAGATAGGTATTTGAGAGGATTGAAGGCAGATCTGCGAGATGTGGTGTTGGAAGTGCGTTACGTCAAATCCATGTTAAAAAAAGAGGATAGCTTGCGCAATATGCCACCATTCTTTGTTTGAACTGAAACTTATATGGTGAGCTTTCATAGCACTCCCTGAAATATATTTTACTTTCTGAAGAGGAAATTTCTTCCAGGTGAAGGTCATATGAGGCACTTTTACTATTACGACACCGGCCTACATCTATCACCCGCGGAATAATTTATTAAGCTTGTAACGATTCTGAGATGCTTCAAAATAGATTGGACCTCAAAAAAAGTGACTTGAAAGTGACTTGTGTTCACCCCTGCAAAGGCGACTCTGCAGAAACAAAAAAAGAAGGAAAGAAAACGCCAGAACCATAACCATACTTGCAGGTTTTATTGTTGCCAGATCAAGTCTAGTGATTGTCGTAAATATCATAAGGAAGCGATATACACCCTGTCCACCAGGGTGATCACGCAGCGAAGGAGGCAGTGATTAGTATCGGTATCTAGTCGAATAATCTGCAAAGACCGGCTGTTAGCGAATAGTGCTCCTATTCCAGAATGAAGATTGAATGTACCTTTGGGGCTGACAACCAGACCACGGCCCTTCTTGGCGCCCTTGTATATCGTCTCGATGATGTCGATCAATTCTTGCTTGTCCTCGAGCACCCAGTTCAACTTGTTATTGTTTCCTGTGCCGAAATCGCACATCATATGCTTGTTGCGGTAGAAGAACATAATAGTCATCCGATCGTAGAGCTCGTACATCTGGTTGAAGTCTGGCACCTGGTCAAGGTCGCATAGGTAAATGACAGCAAAATCTGGGGGCAGACCTGTTAGCTGCTGCTCGGTTTGCCTGGGGAATATCTCGGTCACTCACTCTTTACCCGCTCGGCGATTTTGTAAAGGAGCTCATCTTGGCGGATACCTGGGGGAATCCGTTAGTCTGGGACCGTGGCAATGGATCCGGGTGGCACTTACAGTCGGGATCGTGGTCTCGCCCGAATCGGATCACCACCAGGCGTTCTTCTTCAGAGAGGATCGCCTGGTCCACATGCCAAGCTGTTTGCAGGTGAGGCAGGACAATTGAACCCATCGCGGTAGCTGGTTGTGTGTTGACAGAATGGAGTATGCGGAGTGGGAAAAAAAGTGAAGGCTTATCGATTGGATCCCCGCGATCAAAGCTGTAGCGTCATGTGACCACTTTTGCTCTTTTGAACTGCGATGGCAAGTTGCTGTAATCTGTAGTAGTGGGCTGTTGCCAAAACTGCTTGCCCATGTGTCTGATTCTGAGTGTGTCATGTTAGAATATCACAGTGATAATTTCAAGGCGACTTGTGGATAACCTCACCCAAGCGCTCATGGATCTTGGTACCAAGAAGTACATTGTAGGTGCGATCTATGGTCTACAACATATACGTACGTATATGACAGCAAGGGAATCTGTAGTGGTAACGCCTTATCTAAACTGCTTTGTCTGTGCCCAGTGTACCATCCATGGATCCATTTTGAAAATGTTTTTATGTATGTAGTTGTAGATGGCATCCCATGTAAGAGCCTCATCTCGGTATCCGACCAAAAAACATTGTAGGACATGATCTGCACTGACATCCATGGAAACTAGGTGCTACAGGGATCAGCTAGGACGTATACCTTGAACTTTCGAAGTACCACCAAAGGGCAAGCTGGGATTACATAACCTCTCTATACTGAGTAGACTACTGCAAATACAATATGAGCAAACATCTTCTCCAAGCGCCCGGACAAGCCGAACAGTTGATGAAAAATGAGTTCGCGTCGATCGGGGGTAGTGTAAGCCCAATGACACTGTGCAACAAGGCATGCGCAAGCACAGGGGCCAAGTCGCCGGGACCAAAAATAGGAATAATCAAAGTGTTTCCTGGACGGAAACTTTCAGAGATTAAACTGAAAAGAACAGATACTACACTTGATCTAAGCCAATAGGCAAAGAGAGCTGAAGAAGAAAGAAAAGAAGAGGAAGCCCTGAGGGCAGGACGGCCTTCTTATACCCCTGCGTGGTGGGTCTGTACCACTAGTGTATTTTAAACGAGCCAATCGGAAATACTTATTAACTCCGGTGTGGCAAACTACCTGGGCAGAGCTCCAGGGCTTAAGCGACCTGCTGACTCACTACTCAGCTGACTCACCAAAAGTTGCCCTACCCTATATCCTAATTGAGCCTAGTGCAACACACCTCTGGCCGTGAATTTTTGATAACCAAATCGGCTCCACCGTGAAATTTAGGAAGTTGTCTTGACCACTCTCTCGCCGGCGCAGGATATTCACCTCTTTGCGACCTTTCCCAATTCTCCAAAATCCATCTCCCTCCCATCCATTAACAATGGCTCCCGCTGCTGTACGTTGAAGTCCAAATCGCTTTGCTGTTCCCCCCACCGGAGTCTCTGCGGCCTCGTCTTTGACAAGATAGTGAAACTCGGTATTGAAAAATCTATCGAGTCTCCGACGTCGTCGAAGACGAGTTAGCGAGACTACCACCGGGGCTCGACATTATGGAGCAGTAGGCTAATTCAATTCCATGTGGTATAGGCTCGTGGTCGCAAGGCCCAGAAGGTTACCCAGAAGTTCGTCATCAACGCTTCTCAGCCCGCTAGCGACAAGATCTTCGATGTCTCTGCCTTCGAGAAGTTCCTCCACGACCGCATCAAGGTCGAGGGCCGTGTCGGTAACCTTGGTGAGAACGTCGTGATCTCCCAGTCCGGCGATGGCAAGATCGAGGTTGTTGCCCACATCCCCTTCTCCGGCCGCTACCTGAAGTACCTGTGAGTTTATCTATTTCCTGCGATGATTCTCGATATGTTGGATTGCGGTTTGCTGACTATTGCGTTTTCTGCAACTCAGCACCAAGAAGTACCTCAAGAAGCAGCAGCTCCGTGACTGGCTCCGCGTCGTCTCCACCTCCAAGGGTGTCTACGAGCTCCGCTTCTACAACGTCGTCAACGACGAGGCTGAGGAGGATGAGGAATAAGCGTGTCGCTCCTGACATGTCTTGTTTCTTTGCCCCGTTGATCGATCAGTTCTAGTCTGTGTGTATCGCGCTTGGGACGTCTATGGATTGAGAGCGAGAGCCATGGGGGGATAAGATTGGTCTATGAGGCCACGAATAAAACTAAAAAAGTTTATACCCTCATTTCTTCCTAGCGTAACGGGTAATAATAATGTAGATTGTCCTCGGTTAAAGTGAACATGCATGGGTATCTCATACAAAAAAGGTTACAAAACAAGATACCGAGATGAATGATGGATACATATCTACAATCATCTGTTGGACTTTCTTTTCTGGACCGTTGTCCATGAAGATGTGGATGTTGATACTTGGCCATCCGGACAAACCAACTTACCCCCCTCGATTTTCTGTCCCTTCTTCTTCAGCTCTTTCCATTTCTCGCCCACCTTCACTCTCACAAGATCACCCGTAGCAACTGAATCCTCCTTGGAGTCGTGCCCATTGTCTCCGACCTGAATGTCGCGGCCAAGGTGCCTTTGAACAAGGGCCTTGAGACTTAAACGAATCGGGAGACCCTTGGGGTGGGGGTACAGGAGGACGGTGTCAATGACCGTTGGATGAATGATACGACAAGCATTGAGGTCGTTGTCGATTGCATGGCCGATAAGAGGTGTCTCAGGCTGAAGGAGCTTCAGAAGCAGCTCGCGTGCCTCCGCCGGTGACTGAACAAGTTGCAAGGGTAGGTTGGTTTTCTTTATCTTGTCTCCTGACGGTGAATGTGTGTTGGGCATTGGAGTGCCATATGGGATGGCAGAAGCATAGTGTTGTGGCGTGACACCGGAAAAGCGTGTGTTGAGATCTAATACCTCACCCATAGGTCGGACCAGCACATCAAGGAGATCAGAGCCTTTAGGCCAGCTGACCGCAGTGAGACGAACCAGTTCGAGACCCAATGTCGTGTAGCCCATCTCGCAATCAATAGAAACCGGCTCCAGGGGTCCTTTCCCTGGCTGAGATGGGGTTGTTTGGAATTGGAGGATGGACGCAAGTCGCTTGGCCTCCGAGACCTTGAACACATGTGTCTCGGCTCTGGTGCAGCCGGTAGACGTTCCCAGTGCTTCGCTGCAGCAGGGGAAGTATGGCTGGGAGGGACCGGTGACATGGTCTGTTTTCTTGCGCTGAGGGTAAACGGGCCGTCCTGGATGATAGTTACAGCAGCCACCGCTGGCCAGGGTACCATCTTCGCGACGACCTGGAAAGACCTGGAATCGTTGACCGCATCTATCACACTTCTCCCAGCCCTTGGACTCATCAACGCCTCTCTTGGCAGTTTCTATATCTGCATTTGTGGGCGGCTTTGTGACATATCCATGTTGTTCGAGGCCAGTGAGAGGTGTGACTAGCTGGGATACAACTGCGATTTCTTCTGTGGGGGTGAGGCCCGTGTTAATAGGCATGGGAATCGCTTGCGGCTTCTGAATGGGGTTTATCTTATAATATCGCGCATTCAGATGGGACATCACCTCCTTGGTCCATTCGTCAATGCCCATCTTTGTAACCTTGACGATTCGGAGTTTGATAACATTGCTGTAAACGCTTGGACTGTCTCTCGCGAATTTCTCCTCCTCGTCCAGCGCCATTGTGATCAGTTCGTCGGGGGTTAGGACAAAACATCTATTCGAGCTATGCTTGTCTTTTCGTAGCTTTTCATTGAGAGCCGTCATGGCGGAGTGTAGCTTCTGGAGAATGGCAGTCCGACTGCCATGAGTTGCCGGTGCATGGGCAAGCATGCGAGGATTCAAAGTTTCTTTTGGAGCTTTGCGGGGAGGAAGTCGTGATGAAGATCCAGCGGATGTGCTAGTAGTACTCTTCACAGGCTCGTTCCCAGAAGGCTTTGGTGGATGGCTTGAGGTAGGCTGGGCGATGTCTTGAGTTCCTGAGGTGTCTCGTGTATTTTGATTTTGCTTTGGGGCGACTGGCTTCAATGAGGGCCGTCCCATTTCGAGCGATGATTCTTTCAAACTGTGAGATGGAATAGTAGGCCCCGGCAACTGTGTGATTTCCACTTTGGCCCGCTTGGAAGGAGGACCATCGTCACCTGACGCTGGAATCTTCGAATGCCGGGCCTTAGCTGGGGTCGGCTTATTGTCATGAGAGAATATGCATCTCAAAAGAGTGCAATCCTGGCCTTGCGGGCATGGAATTGCCCCAAAAAGCCCGAGTGGCGTGAACATGATGAATGATGGGCTAAAATGTAAATCTCCGGATCTCAAATACAAAAGCTAGTAGAGGCCGATCAAAATCTTAGAAGTGCATAACGGATATGTATAGCTATCGCTGCCCATCGATGGTGTTGTTTGTTTTGTGCACCGAATAGACCGAAACGAGGATTGTAGGCAACGCTATCGCCCATTCAGCACTAGATTGTGGCGAAGACCATTCAAGATGAACCAAAGAGCGTTACACTGAACAAAGCAGCCGGAGCTCAAGATATAAAGCAGATTTAAAGGGACTAAGAGATCAGGTTGACATCAGTTCAGCAAAGTGCCCAGGTGATAAGTCAAGGATGCAAAATAGACAAACATTTAATGCCTTATATTGAAGGCAGAAACCAATGGCATCCATCCTGTTCATGTGATGTAGCTTTATCTTCTGTTTGATTGGAAGTTTTGCTCGAAGCTGAAGAGCCCGTCTTGATTCTCGTGATTGAAGACACAATAATCTCATGCAACAATGAGCATACAGATCTACGTCGTACTTTGGGGCTTCGCCTTCCTCGGAAGTCCCTTATCGCCGATAGCTCCAGGCTGACGCAGATGCGCGGCCTTCGGGTGAACAGACATCCGGATTGTGGAATATTAGGCTCCTTTTCTTCTTTTCCCTTAAAATCAATTTCATTCTCAAAGATGGAATCAAGCGAAACAATGCCAGATGCCTTAAAAGCTGACCACCTCTGTGTTCTGATACACGGGTACGCGGCTTTCCCCTTGTCAATGACGTACTGACGAGCCCGCTAATGCGACAAATCTTCCCAATAGACTTTGGGGAAACCCTTCGCACCTTGATTATATCGCGTCGGCACTGAGAGACAGATATGGCGGCGATGACCTCTACATCCTCTGCCCGAAAACAAACAGCGGCAACTATACCTACGACGGAATCGAATTGGGCGGAGAACGAATAGTGCACGAGGTCGAGGAGACGCTTGAATCTCTAGCTGAGAGGGGACAGAAGATCACAAAAATCAGTGTGATTGGATATTCGCTTGGTGGTCTACTCGCGCGCTATGCGATCGGCTTGCTTAATGCACGAGGTTGGCTAGATAAGCTGGAACCCATGAACTTCACGACCTTTGCCACACCACACGTTGGAGTGAGAGCCCCACTGAAAGGGTACAAGGATCAGATTTTCAATGTTCTAGGGCCGAGGACCATCTCGGCATCTGGCCGCCAAATGTGGCTGATCGATTCCTTCCGAGATACTGGGCGGCCGCTTCTCGGTGTTTTGGCTGATCCCGAGAGCATCTTCATAACTGGATTGAAGAAGTTCCGGCAGCGGAGTGTTTATGCGAACATCGTCAATGACCGCTCAGTTCTATTCTACACGTCTGGTCTATCTAAAGTGGACCCATTCCAGGATTTGGAAGACGTGAATATCAACTATGTCAAGGGTTATGAAGATGTCATTATTGATCCCGACCTTCATGTGCTTCCTCTCGTGGAAAGAACACATGGAAGCGCAACAGCGCGATTCTGGAAGAAAATAAAATCGGTGACCCTTTGGATACCTCTGTCACTCTTGCTCATTATTCTCGTGCCCCTCGCTTCTACATTCTTCTTGATAAATGCTGGGATCCAAACGTGTCGCAGTTCAAAGCGCATTCGTCTGCATGAAGTTGGCAAAAACGGCGAGCGCTTCGGAAGATACAGAGTACCGGTTTTGCTCCAAGGCGCTCAGCATGTTGTGGAACAGGCCTTCGAGAACGTCAATACTATACAAGAACCAGCCTATTTGTCCAACAGCGATACTGAAGTGTCTGACGCGGCACCCGAGAAGTCTAGATCGTCTTTCTCGAAGTCTGCGCAAAACGATGCCGACGTCGAGTCTTCATCGGCTAGACGTTCATCAACGGAGGTCTCGACGCATTCTCCTAAGCTTGCATTGACTCATGAACAATTTGGCATAATTGATTCCCTTAACGCCGTGGGAATTCGGAAATATCCCGTCCACATACAGAAACACTACCACAGCCATGCAGCTATCATCGTCCGGGACGAGAAGGATGGGTTCCGAGAGGGCAAGATTGTGATGAAGCATTGGCTAGACAATGAGTTCGTGTTATGATTTTGCGATTAATCTAGAGCTTTTCTCGAGCGTTAGAGCATGTATTTATAGTCTCAACATCCCCACCCATTTAATTCTTGAATATTACTTTATATGACCATAATGATAAGATTCAAAGCTATGCCTCAATCCCCGGAGAACATCATAGGACACCCTTCTTTTCCTTCTGCCGACTGATTTTGCGGATAACAACAGACCCAACCAAGCTCGTCCTCGCAACATGCTACTCTTCCTTCCTCCTATTTAGACAACTAGAGTAGTCTAAGAATATCCGACTATAGCTAATCTTCTATCACAATAGAGGGGATGGACTATAGTTGAACCGTATTATATTAGGACTACCGAAGTATCTAGGTGTCGGAACGTACTATAAGCTATATTCCTATAATATAGGCTCTATATCATCTCTGTAATACGTTAGTAGTCCTTAGAGGATCCATATCAGCTTCTCGAAGTACCGGATTTCTATAGGAATTAGTAACGAATGATAATCGCAGCAGAATAATAGACTCTATAGCCAGAAAGAAACAAGTTGTATACTAGGATAATTCTATAGTGCGTCACTACAGCCTTCTTTTGAATGAAAACGAGGGTGAAGGCCTCGCGTGGCAAATAGACCAAAACATGAGAGAATGAGAGCAAGATCTTGCCGGATTGTTAGGGATATCCCTTTGTTTAGTCGGTTTGTATGAAGGATTCTATCGGTTTCTACTAGGAATTACAGTACTATAACAATGACTTATTATAGTTAACAGTGAATACAATACAGCCCTACAAGGATTACCAGGGGAAGACTGATTTCGAATTCCACTGTACCATGAAAGACAAAACGCAGAAGTCTAAGAGCTCTTGAACTGGGAATCATACAAGAACAGGTCGTAAATACAAGCGTAGGAATGGACTATATTGAGGATGCGAAACTGGTTGTCGAAGGAAGAGCAGCCATGAGTGAAAGAAGATCACATCATATCGAGATCTACTTATTTGGGAACTTCTTCGCTGGTTTCATAGTCGAGCTCGGAAACAGTCACGCCCTTGGAGGTCTTTCGATGCTCGCGCTCGATAGCAAACTTGACGGCATCAAAAACATTATCGCATACCTTCCTGGGTGGATAGCGCGGGACAGCACCATCCTGGTAGACTCCAGTCTTAACCAAAATCGAGAACCAATCATTCTCCGTGGTCTCGTTGAATTCATTTGTACCACGGATGTCGGACTCCGGAGTATCGCCGATGAAATACACGGTAGATGGTGGCTTGTCGATGGCGCACGAGTCCTTTCGCCACTTTTGCAGAAGCCGGGTGGCAAATGCATAAGTTCCGAGCTGCGGCTTGCCGAAGGCGATTGTGTTCAGATCTTTGCCGGTGATAGCCGTGTAAACGGCCTCGAGCGAAGCGCGTAGCGCTCCCATTCCAAGACGTGAATGTTCATGCGATGTTGACCAAACCACATCGGTATGCGAGAAGAAGACAGGCGGACCTTCGGTGAAGATCTCCGACCGTGTATTCAACCAGCCGTCTTTGGTCATGAGGCAATCCAAAATGATTTGCTGGTCGCCGGCCCAGTCGCGACTATCTGCAAAGACGAAGATTGCTTCGATACGGACCTTGTCTAGATCGAGCATCCGGGAATTGTCGTGCTCCTCATCCGTCAACGTTCGGAACGGCGTAGTATCGTGTCTCGTCTTGATGATATCTCCGGGTGTGATAACATCCTTGAAACCGTATCCTTCAGCCACGACGCGGCATTTCTCGCCCTCGCCACCAACCACCAGGACGGTGTGGTATCGCTCTGCCATTTCGCGCATGGGCGTGTGGCCGCAGATGAATTGGCCAGGGTTGACTTCCAGGTCGAGTTGTTTGCTGAGATCGAGGCATCGCTCTTTCTCCGTCTTTCCGCCGCCGTTGGTCAGGAAAATATAAGGGCTAGGATATTTCTGTTAGATTTTAAATTCCTTTTCCCTTTTTCGCTGGCAATTGTTACCCCCTCACCGGGCCGGGATGCCCAGGTGAGGGGAAAGATGGAATAACAACACATAGTACTTACACTTTGACTCCGTAGGGGTTTTCACCGTTGATATACTTCATGGCATCAACGGCTTCAGGAATAGGCTCGCCGCCCTTGATAAGCACGCCATCGATGTCGAATGCTAGTGCAAAATCATCGCTAGTAACCTTTGGAGGGTTTATCATAGGCGTATTGATTGGTGAATCAGAGACTTGTTTGGTCATATTAGATTTGAAGATATGGTCAGAAGTGAAATTCATGAAATGCTTTGGGACGACGACGTTGGGGCCATAGAGATCGGCCCGAGCGGTGTCCACGTCGAGTCGCACCCTTTGGGTTCCTAATCTGTTTGTGGCCATCGTGAAAGATATGGTGTGGGGCGGCGGGTACAATGACGATGGTGATCGCTGTCTTGATTAACCTCGTAGAATCACTTCACGTCAAACCTGTTGAGAAAGTCAAGCTATTATTACGCTTGATATGTAGCTTGATGTGCTGCAGGATCACCTGGCAGAGGATAGGTCGCGCAAATTGAATCGGAATATGTACGCTCTGTAGAGTACATATGTACACATGTAGATGGAGCATGTGGACCAGGGGCCATTAATATAGCGTGAGGCCTTAAAGGGGGTTTGACATCATCGACCCCTTCTACCCCAAAAAGAAATATGGGGCCTTCGTCCAGGCTCAGACCTCGTCATTCTGTTATGGCTTAAAACAAATTTGAGGAGGGAAAAAAAAAAAAAAAAAAAGAGTCGCCCCGATCCACAAGGCATCCTTGGCGCATGAAACCTGTGCGGACGAGTATAGTCGGGATCCAATGTTGATGACGCTGATTTGCAACTTCGGATTTGGAGAGTATACATTAATAGAGGATTCCAAATTTCGCAAATCAGGACCAATGATGATGGTAGGGTTTGGCACGGTTTAACAAAACCGGACCGCTTCGAGCCTTTTTGCGTCCACGGGTGCTTTCGGCTGAGTACTCATCTAAGAAACGCCTCTTCCGTTCTTCGGAGTATCGCAGATTTCAAATTCAAGCACAGGGCATATCTGGCCGTTGACGTCATACTCAGAAAAATCAAAGCAAATTAACAATCATTCATGGGCGTATGTCCTATACCGTATGAAGTAATGCGATGGTATCCGAATCTGACGTTGTGAGTGGCGAAGAAGAATAAGGCATGGACTAGGTATCCTGGCTGATACTACGCACCTCGGACTAACATGCATTGGGCTAAGGAATGCAAGCCATAACCAAAGCAGTTTGGATAAAGTGCCCTATGAATTGTACTTACTAATACACATCAAACACATACCTAGGTAAGTAGGCGCCAGGAGCAGAAGCCCTCGTTGCTATTCTGAATTCTCAGCGCAAATCACACTTTGGATGCCCTAAACTCGGTCCAATGAACTCGTGATAATATGCGGGACACCTGCCAGACGTGGTCAGAGTATCCGGGTCTCTTTAGGCGATGGCGGATTCAGCTTTTCATCAAGGAATGTAACGTGGAGGAGGCATATGCTAGGGCGCCATACGCGGCTATCCGTAACAGCTCCGTATAGGGAATATTGCATCTGGTGATACGTATGGAGGGGAAAGGAAGCCGAATTGTTTGACTTTAGCTTGGATCCGAGCACAGTCTGTGCACCTGGGGAGCAGTTACGACCACTGTAGACAGCTGAGTATGGTTGGGTTGAGATAAGTCCGAGGCCTAGGTTAGTGGGTTACCACAAGCCAAGTTGAAGACCTACTGAAAGGAAGTTTTTTTTTTTTTTTTTTTTTGACCAAGAAACAAACCGAAGACTTCGGAGGAAGAGAGATGTATCTGCCAACACGTGAAGATCACGATCGACAGAATCTGGGGTAGAGGCCTGTTGGCTTCTCCACTGGGCTGCTTTTATGTTACGTTGTATAGTTCCTATACCTTTGGAGATCTTTACTCGATGCTATCTACACAATTAATGGGAATATCCGTAGCGCCAATCACATCTTCTGTTAACTCAGCCACAAGGAACTTAGTGGCAGGTAACAACGTAGGTTTTTTGATACAAGTCTTTGGGCCCCTATGGCGTATTTCCGTGCTGGATGAATCTATCCCGGTGGAATCTTGAGATAGAAGTCAAAAAAGGCAAGAATGCAAATACGACAGTCCATCAATGTGTTGAAGGAAGAGAGAGATATCTGTGCACCTACAGCCTGAACAGAGCAATCCTAAACCAAGAAGGTCTGCACAAATAGTTCAAGACAAGCTTCTCCTCAATCCCAGACGTCAGATCCGGAGTCCTCCGCAAGGTCATCCATAAGAGCATCAAGGTCCATCCCGTGATCAATATCGGCCCAGTCCTCAAAGAACACGTCTTCCTCTCCGTAGTCGTCCTCCCAGGGAAGTGACAGCGGTTTGCGCGGATGGTAGAACATGCGGTGGTAAAAGGGCAGGCATTCGCAAGAACACACGTCGTACTTGGGCATATCGATAGGATAAGGAACGGAGACCATGGACATCTCCACATTCAGCTCCGCAAACTTGCTTCTCCAGGTGTTGCCCTCTTGACATATCTCGGTGGCGGGTGGGTTGAACTTGGATACATTGATTGATGGAAGGTGCTCCATAATTTCCGGTACCTCACAGGTAAAGCGACGCAGCTTTGGGAGATCTCCGTCTTTCACCATCTCGTAGATAGCTGAAGGAAGCCAGCTCTTCACTTCATCGTATCGTATCGTAAGACTTTCGAGATTCGGCGGCAGAATATCATCCGGAGGATCCAGTTCTATGCATTCCCTCCCTGCAAGTGTGGCGAGGGTCGTTGTGAGATGCTTAAGGCGGACTAGCTCACCGAAGTCTGTCTCCACATCAGATCCCCAGTAAAGATCGTAATCTAAGTACTCGAGGGAATTGTCGTGTTTGAGCGCTGATTGAATGTAGCAATGGGTTTCTCCTTCAGGGTCTACCATCTCCTGTGACCTAGGACCTCTGAAGGTGAACCGCTTCAATGCTCTTGGATATTCGAGCACTGTTTGGAGGTCAAATGGATTTATGACGCAGTTCAAAAGGGTCAGTTCCTCCAAAGGCGATGTAGATAATGTCGAATTTGGAAGGCTAGATTGGGAAATTTGGCAAGTAGCGCCAGTGATACAGAGCTTTCGTAAACCTGGATGATAGAAGAGTGCTTCATTGAAACTTGGTATACATCTACCGTCCATCTTAGTATCGTGCATGTCATGATTATAGTCGCTTCCGATGTGACCTGATAACGTTAGATTTTCGACTCAATGGAGAGAGTCAATTGTAGAACTCACAAACGCGCAGGGCGGGCAACCCCGGCGGGGTTTGAAGAGAAGCGTGCCAGAACAAAGTCTCGGCAGCCCCATCTTGCATGCAAGTAAGCTCGTGATCTGGAGGACTGAACGACGATTCTCCTGAAGGTCCATATCCCAACCCTCGGTACTCTTTGATGCTCCCTGACCCGGAGGCAACCTTTTTCACCCATTGCAACATTGCGTCATCTCTGGCATGTGTACTGGCCCATCGAGTAGAATCAAAGGGCCTGGGATTTCTTCTTAAACTCAAGTTCTCCAGATTCGGCATAGTCACAGCTGCTTTGTAGAATTTGAGATGACGGTGAGACCAGATTTCTGACCCGGTATCCTGCTTGTGTCGGATCTCGCGAATGAGTGATGCTAACTCTGGACGCTTCTCTATCGTGGTAGCAAGACGAGCACCGCTTTCTGAATTGAACAGGCGTACGGTTTTGTAGAGCTGAGGGTCAATTCTGGAATAAAGCGCGGGGCATGTTTGAGCAAGTCGGCTCAGATGTTGGGCAGATTCTTCATCATGTAGGTATTCAATGATGATATCCCAGAGCTCCAGCGGAAAAACGGGCAGTAATGTGGATCTCTGCACGAACCTTCGGTCCGTTAGAGTGGCCATTGGCGATGGGAGGACGGATGATATTGAATTACCAACACACCTAAGATGTAAAAAAATGTGGATGTCCACAGGTCATGGGTTTTGTACTCTTTTTTGGCGGGACCCCAGCTTCTTATCTAAGCCCCGCCAATGTCCACGGGTCCACGGGTCCACGGGTGACTCCAGGCTTGTACGCTTGACGCGTTTTCGCGTTTGGTACATTTTCTTTTGTTTTAAAAAAGAAATGATTCCCAGAGCCAAAGAGATATACGAAATCAAAGCAATCTAAAAAAGAACCTACATATGTATTAATATAAGGAGCCAGATCGATCGGTTATTGAATTCAAATGTTTCTATATGTGCAATTGAATGTTCTCATACAATACACACGAAATTCAAAAATTCAAAGCTCTCCGCCCGTATGAAAGGACATGATAGTTAATATACAACAACAGCAAACTACATATATGTATCATGTTAACATAAATCCCAGGCCACACAATCCCATCAAAGAAACAAACTATTAATCAACACGAAGAATCAAATCATCACCCCTCCTCGATGGCGTCAAATTCCGACTAGTCGGAGAAACACGATTCGACGCAGTGCCGACCTTCTTCTTCGGACTATCGGGATAATGCACATCACCCGGAAACATATCTGAAGGATACGGCAGTTCCCCAGACGGTTCTCGGGACCTCGGCGGCGCAAGGGCGCGTCCACGCTCCAGCCACAAATCATCTGGGCAGTATGGCGCAACGACTTCGCTGGGCGGACGTGGACTGTTGCGAATCTCCACACGCTTGATGTCATTTCCGCGTATGATCCGCGGCCTGGATACTATCTCGGAGCCTGGAGGAAGGGTTGATGACGATGATGGGGTGGGGCAGGGTTGAGACGCCTGTCGTCCTGGTGACAAGCTGCGGTCCTTGGTTTGGGTATGGATGGTGTTGGCAGGGGCGGCGAAGAGGATGTTTGGGTTTAGGGAGGAGTAGGAGGTTTGTGAGGTTCCAGAGGTTTCGGGGGTTTCGTTGGGCGCAGCGCTACTGTCTGATGAAGAGGCTCCGAAGGCCGCGTTGGGATCGGACGGGGGTGCTAGGGTACTCGGAGCCCTGGATCTTTGGTTGAAGTGGTCTGCTGGCGATCCTTTTTTGAATGCGCGTGGATTGGCTGGTAGTCCTGCGAGTTTCGGCTGGGCCCCTGGCCTTGGGGAGTTGTTTTGTATTATTTTTGCTGTCGCCGCCACAGCCGCAGCTTGTTGACTTTCGTCTTCTTCAAAGAGAGTCTCTCCACTAGGTGGCCGATGACTCCACTTAAGCGGCTTTGGGTATAGTTCAGCTGTAGGATCTGGGAGTAGTCGGGCTACGCTGTGCTGTGATGATTGTGTCCGAGGCGAAGATTCCCAGTCCGAGTCGGAGCTGATGGCAAACCCTATTCTTTCTTGGCCTTTCGGTTCTTTGCTCTGGCCCGAGTTATGTACCGTGGCGGCTTGCGGTGAGTATCGCGATACTGGTTGAACGCTTGCCGTTGAATGGAAAGTACGTGGCCGCTGTAACATCGTCTCGCGGTCCCTCGCTGGGCTGTATAAAGACCCGAGGCCCAACCCCTCTGTTGGGAGCCGTGGCATGGGTTTCAAAAAGTCAGAAGGCTCAGACATGGCACCTCCAATCTCGAAAATGTGTGGCGCCGCCTGTTCCCGCTGTTTGCGTCGCCATCTCTTGCAGCAGTAAAACACAGCAACTCCGATGATAAAAGATGCTGCTACACCTGATGCTACTGACATTCCAATGACCGCCGCTGGAGTGATACCATGATCACCTTTCTTATTCGTATCTTCAGAAGAGTCACTGGAGATCTGTCCAGTAGAGGATGTTGGTTCCACTGGTGATCCTGAAGATGAAGACGCATCATAGGATGTAATTTCAGGAGTCTGACTGGAAGTAGGTTTCGTTGGTGTCGATGCCGAGGCCGCTGTAGATGTTGTCACAGAGGCCTCCGAAGTGTCTTCGGCTGCCGAAGAGGAGCTAGTTGGTATTGTCTCCGCAGTAGTTTTTGCATCGCTCGGCTTCGTTGTACTCGTATCAGAAAAGACCGTCGCAGTAATCGTCTGGTGTGTTTTCGGAAGAGCTTCAGATACCGAGTCACATATGTGATAAGCCTTCGATTTTGCGATGACTGTCTGTGAGCATACAGACAGAACACAGCTCAAAGCCGCTTCCCCCAATGTCAAGCTACTAGTTGTCGGGGTGCGGCAAAGACATTTGATGTTGGACGGTGACGTGCATTCCATGGGCGTGTATTCGGACTTGATGAAGCTATCAACGCAGTCCTTAGCGCAGTCCGGGACCATGTCATACAGATCTGAGTTCGATCCATCTTCGGCGGCAGAGCAGAGGGTGAGTATGAGGAGGATCGCGATGAGTATCCTGTGGATAGGAAGGAGGAGCATGCTGCGGTAGCTCTATACACATTTCCCATGAGCAACGATATGCCATGTATGCTTCTCCCATCAACCAACCTTGTATAGCCCTGCATGGGAGTGATTACCCGTGGAAACTTGTGCATGCGGTTACCATAGTTGGTAGATGTGTCTGTGAATTTGGATAGTAGATGGCGTGAAGGTAGCAACAACGCCAGAAAGAAGAAGTAAACACCAAACAAACTACCAAAAGAGGGACTCCAGTCTAGTTAAACACGAAGTTAGAGGGCGACATCATTCTAGGCGCGAGGCAAAACTGTCCATGACGCCCATCGACTGTTGGGCCAAGTATCTGCATTTCGACATCATTCTGAAACACAGTACTTGAGGCTGTGTATGTGTAGGCGCTATCGTGAAACAGCATAATATTTGAAATAGTAAGATCCCCCTAGGAGACGAATCGTTGTAGACTTAAAGCGCCCTGTCAGGAKGGGGGKGGGGGGGGCAAGTAAGCGGCTTCGATACGCGCCGGGCCATCGAAAGCGCTTAGGCTGCATAATGAGTTGCGGATGGGGCCGAGCTAGGTTTCAGATTTTTCAAAGTTTGTGGATGAGTGACTGGGATTTGTTGTTTTAGGCAATTCAACGCTCTACTCGGTACGGAGTACATCGTCGTGGTTGGTTTTCGCTTGAATGCGGGTTACCCGCCTGACGGTGATTTAGTCTGTTTCTAAAACACTTCGACTCGCTCAGATATTCGGAAGGTCGATGATCCCAGTGGCTAAAATCACCTGCTTCCTGTCGTGTTACCTGTTTGATTTGCATTTGTTTTCGGGAGTTGGTGATGGGCTCACCCAGTATAGTCTCGGAACAGTCTACGGAGCAGTTGCACCCGCCTTATGCAACGCTTTGCGTCAATCACTTGAACTATTGAAATGGAGACGTGACTGAGGCCCACAAGGCTCATTATGTTAGGGTCGAATCTTGCCCAGGTGTTCGATTTGCTGTTTTATGTTATACGATAGATATTGTAAATGTAGAGTACGCGGTACATGTACATCCAATCTACAGGTTTTCTGTACTCTCCTACTCAAGGAACTCTGTGGTTTATTGTAGACCCATGAATCAGAAAATCTAGCCAACGGCGGGCATTGGTACGAAACAACGCAAAGTCAGGCCGTATGAGCTGGTATCATTCATAACGCAAAAGTAAAAACCCGCAGTATCGAGCAAGACAAAGGAAAGAAGCAAAATAAAAACATAACCATGCGACCACGCAAAATATTAGGATATTATGGACATCATGTCGGACTCGTGTCGGACCCGACGCCAAGTGGAAGAGGCTGCATTAGGCTAGTCTCAACCGGACCTCCACGGAATCACATTGACACCGACGCTCAGGATATTGAATCGCACCGACCCTTACTCCAAGCGCAAGGCAAGGGCAAGGGCTGTGAACTTAGTTGCAGTGCATCGCTTTCCAAGGGATATTAATCTTGGAAAGCTTTGGTTGCGAGGGTGTCTGGGAGGTGGGTATCTCTAGTATTTGAAGATAATGTAGCTGTAATACGGTCAGCAGCTGTTGCAGGAGATTGCAGACTCGTCAAATAAACACATACATGGCGTGGATGACACCGGGAATCCATCCCAGAATTGTCAATAAGATGTTGATCAGGAAATCAGCACCACATCCGCGCTCCAGGAAGACACCCAGAGGAGGGAGGATAATGGCAAAGATAATCTTGCAGATGTCACTGTTGACGATGTTAGCACACTGGACGTCTCAGGCAATAACGCGATATGGAGAGCTGAGATTGAGGGTGATAGGGGGCCAGGGCGGAAGGTAGAACTTGGAAGCCATAGCCCAATAACATAGACAATGGACAACTTACGAAGCGGTGAAAGGCATGTTGGGTAGATTTTGATTTTGAAATGTTTAACGGGAAGAAATGGGAAGGGAAAGTGGAGGGAGGGAGTCTTAAAAGGAGACAACGGAGAGCTTGGGTCATTACATCATAGCCCTGTGGCTCAGAGGGAAAATAATATATAAAAAAAGTGGGAAAATAGCCAATTCTGGACCATTTTGGTTCAAGGCAGCTACAAATTGTGGCTTAAATTACAAAGTAGGTTTTATTTCGTTATTTCGTTATTTCGTTATTTGGTTATTAATTCTTAATGTTTTAATTTTAAATTTGGGGTGATCGCTATTACTACTGCCTACGGAGTACAATTATTGCATTCTGTCCAGGGTTGCCAAGATCATGATCTTCTGTGCTGGCGACTATGACTAGCTTTTCTCACCTATCCTGTTCATTCTTTTGCTCGCTGCCTAGAGGAATCTTGGCGGGATTTAGCCTGCTTTTGAATTTTGGATTTTGAATTTTGAATTTTCAATTTTCCAAGTTTTTTGTTATTTTTATTTTTCTATATTTGAGTGTATAATGTTGTACAGTACGGAGTACAAGGTTCTTTGTTACCTACATGTACTCCCGTACTATGTATGTAGCTATGCGCCCACGCTGCAGTCAAAGTCTCATGATAGCGACGATCTCTACGAACACCGTCACTTCTAAACTTGGCGTGAATCTTTACTTGATTAGGTCTGCCAAGTACTTGCTGGAGGTCGTGGCCAGGCAACTCAGCCCTATGATGGATAGCCCCCACCTGGGCACCTGCCAAGCGCCTGGTATCGGCATGTGGTTGGCGTTTATGACTTGACTGAAATAGAAAAGTGGCTGGGGACAATTGTTCGTGACACAAAGAGATAAGCATTGAGGCGAGGGACTATGCACACGCGTTCTATACCAAATTTAGAAAATTTAGAGGGGAAATCACTCGGAAATCACTAGCACACATAATGTACGGAGTACTCCGTAGTCAACAGACTGATCAAGGGGTTTACACATCAAGTTCCCGCCTGGGCAAAATCAGCATCGCCTAACAAGGACATCGGCAGTTCCACTACTCCGTACGGAACGTCTAGATCTGGTGCAACAGCCACAAACTCTCACCAAGGCTATCACCAGCCTCCTTTTTCAATGCCATCGGACAAGTCCCCACTCGCAGTGAGTCTACTCCGTACTCCGTAGTGTTTCACGAGTCGCTACAAGTGGTTCTGTACTTCCTGCAGGAGACCCACCCTGCAGACTTGGTATTCAGGGCCGCTGCTTTTCTCATGTTGACAGGGCGTCTGCGTGTCCTTCTGAACCGCCTGGTACCAATGATCTAAATTCCCTTTCGACTTCTCTAGCGTCCTGTGAGCGGCAAGCATTCTGGCCTTTCAAGCCTCGGCATCTGGTGCCTTGGGGTTAGATAAATTACGCTCATACCTAGGTATCCATTGGTGCTTTGGTTGGAAGATGTAGGTGCCTTTTTTTGGACCTCCCGAGAACACATTGGTATATTCTGTCCATAAGTGCGCCAATGAGATGTTTACTTATATACAGGCTGGATAGCCAGGGCTATAGCCATTTGATCTGTGTCAATGGGAACCGGTATTTGAACAGCCCTCTGATCTCCGGGGCTCCCAGGGCTTTGGATGGTGTATTTATATAGGGTACTCCTTTGCAGATACACGTTAAGTTATGGCTGGTCTTAGTCACAGCGGCACTTTTCCTTTCAACAGGCTCCACACGACAAGGGAAGCTGATTCCTCTGATGCATCCTTATAACCGGACGGTCATGACTAACTCGTTGCATCGTCGATATCTTTAATTTCCCTGAAGCTTGGGAGCATAAGTATAAGGTGAACAAGAAAGGTAGGTGGCTTATGCGGCCTTGCCTCAAAACACATAAATTGGGAAGATGACTTTTTCTGTATCTAACCAGGAATATATCCAGAGATCTCCGTCGTCTTCCGTGGAGGCTCTTGGGGTTAGCGTGCTACATTGAGAACTTCACCCCTACCAAGATTTGCTCTATATCGAAAATAAGCTTGGCCCAACGTTTAACGAATCAGCCCGAAGCTCATGTAAAGTATGTGGCGTGATAGTATCGTATATTTTACATACCTAGGTACATGTGTATGTATGTATGCCCATAGTCACCGGAGTACATACGTGCGGTAAAAACAGATGTTCCGCTCCGCAACTGACCCACTATCCTCCGCAATGACTTCCGCATTTTCCTAATTGGACCAGCTTCGACCTTGGTATCTCAATGTCAATGAGATTCAAACAGATGAGGGTAGCCCTCAATTCCGGACGCTGGCAGCTTAGAGGCTCGTGCAAAGTCCCTGGAAGCTTCCATCACGCAAATAGATGGTACGCGACACAGAACCTGGCCCAAGGAGGACCTTTCGCATACACATGGCTCACAAAGACAGCAGAAGAGACAGTGAGCAAAATCAGCATTCCTATACTTTCAATTTTTAATCTAAATAACAACAGACCCCAGATGATATTTTGGCCAGGCTTCCTTCAGGGCCTGTGAGCCCATCAGCTGCGCCCGCTTCTGTCCCTCTCCTCCTCGTCACCCCAAGCTTCGCCCACTGGCTTGATTCTTCTAGCCCTTTCTTGTCGCAATTTCTCAGTCGCCTTTACGGCAACTCCCCAGGCAAAGATACTCTCTATGCTGTTACAGCCGTGGTTGACGCACTCCCGAATACTACATCCGAAGGCCCAAACTTAAGGGAATCAGAAGGGCTGTCGCTTCTGGCAGTAGGACAAGCAGGTATCCAGGCAAAGGCTGCACCAGCCCGTCTCATTAGAAGTTCTGCCAGCGAGGAGACCAATCTCTTGTTTTCATTCCGAACCGAAGTGATTGGTCAACCTGCGCACGAGGTTGGATTGCGCCTAGCGAACACTATATTTGTCAATGGGAGAGAAACAACAATCTTTGGTACACGTTGGCTTTGGGATAAAACCTCAAACAGATATGATTTGGACAAATCAGCCGATTTCACAAGCTGCATGGTTACAGCCTCTTCCCAGGCTGTAGATACCGCATTGGAGCTGCCATTGCATCCAGTGACTGAACGACGAAGAGTCATGACTAGTATGGGAAACATTTTACGGCAACTAGCAAAATCGACGGATGCGAGGTCGATGGACACAATGCCTGCTTCGTCGGAGCTCGAGAAGGAACTTCCGCGTTATATCGCAGAACATAATATCATTGACCAGCGTGTATCCGTATGGGCACTTGTCGAGAAACCTGAGTTAGAGGTGGCTGGTTTAGGTTCATCTACTCATGATCGCTTGATCCAATCTCTGCATCAAGGTGGGAAATTGCACCGTGTCATGAGCGGTGGGGGTGGATGGGGAAAGAAGCAAGGCCTTCTTTCTCTGGATCCTGAAATCAGCTTCTCGGGGACTGCCAACAGAGACGATCTCGTCGCATTGAGTCAAGTTTTTGACCCTGGTACCACACAGTTGGACACACTCCCTTCTATTGATAAGGGAATTACTGTAGATGATCTATCTCTACTTTCACAGGTTGCTACCGCAGGTGATTATATCCAGTTCTTTGCGTCGGTAGAACCGGCTGGGGCACAGGGTAAACTTTCGAGCAATCATGACTCGCAGGAAGAGCCTATCAGCTACCACTTTGGAATGGTAGCTGATCCTATGGAACTCGTGACACAAGCCACGCATGGGGACAGCAATGGGATCATTTCTCTGCCTCGCACCTTTGGAGCATTGTCCGAGAAGGCAATTGCCTACTCGCAGCCCATCAAAGGAGAAATGGAGTCGGAATCGTGCACGAAACTGGATATTCCAGGATCCCGAGTTGTTCTCGAAACTATATAAAAAAAAACGATACATGTACAATAATGCAATACATAATCAACTGAACAAACCCATCACAGCTGAATTCATACATGTCATATATGCTGTAGTCATTACCCTGTCCCGGTGGAGACGCCAAGACATTACACGTGATCAAGAGAGGCCAGCATGTTTGCCGTCGACGTCCAAGCCTCTGGACTCTCCATCCTCCCGACCGCATCCAAGTGAGCTTGCCGACCTCGGGTGTTTCTATTTCATTTTTAAAGCTCAAACTACTCCAAGAGAACCTCGTTGGGTTGTCTTTCATCAAAATGGCAACTGAACTTTGGTAAGTCGTCAGCCAAACCTCCCTCCAGCCCCTGGGTGCTCGACAGCTTCCGATCGACACCTTGCTATCGAGCCCGTCATTCCCTAGTATTTATGGATCAGCCTTGCTAACATTTGGATTTTGACAGCCCCGTCTATGCGGTGAGTCTTACTATATACTAGACCCCAACCCTCGAGCACAACCAAGCCAATCGCCCATGTCTCGGCCCCTCCGCGTCATCCACCTGCCTACAATGCATCGAAATGATAACTAATCTTCTTACTTTAGCCCTTCTTTGGCGCGCTGGGCTGCACCTCCGCTATTGTTTTCACCTGCTTCGGTGCCGCATATGGAACTGCTAAGGCTGGTGTCGGAGTTTGCTCCATGGCCGTCCTCCGCCCTGACCTGATCGTCAAGAGTACGTCAATTTCAACAAGAGCTCTGCTGATTTTGGCGACGAGATATTCCTAGACTCGCGCAAAGACATATGGTAACAATTTGCTGACTCGGGTTCTAGACATTGTCCCCATTGTCATGGCGGGTATCATTGGTATCTACGGTCTTGTTGTGTCCGTCCTGGTCGCCAACGACTTGACCCAGAAGCTTCCTCTCTACACTGGCTTCATTCAGCTCGGTGCTGGTCTGTCTGTCGGTCTGGCTGGTCTTGCTGCCGGGTAAGTTTGCGAAACAGCGTGTCTCCCATTCTAGAGTTTTGTTCCTAACTTGGATGGCAGATTCGCTATTGGTATTGTTGGTGACGCGGGTGTTCGTGGAACGGCTCAACAGCCTAGACTGTATGTCGGAATGATTCTGATTCTCATTTTCGCTGAAGTCTTGGGTAAGTTGTGGCTGCTCACCATACCAATTTGTACAATCGCATCTAACCATTTACCCCCCTCGCAGGTCTGTACGGGTTGATTGTTGCTCTTCTCATGAACTCTCGCTCGAAAGCAGTCTGTTAAACGAAAGACCTCCCGCCGCATGCCGGGCAAGGGGCCTCGAATCGCCGATGGCACGCACGCGATTTCTGGTTCATTCCCGGATGTGCATTCTCAACATTTCCCCAACGCAAACCAATGTGCCTCTTCGGCCGGGGAAGCTGACATGATAAGTTGGTGCGGGTGTAGGATCGAATGACATCGGAAAATGATAGATCGGTTTCAGCCCATTTGAGAGTGAAGATTCGATGATTGAGTGGATGTAGTATCGGGAATCTGTTCAAGCATTCGTCCTGGACTCGGTGGATAGGTGTGGGTAGATATTGGATTTTCTTGGCTTTACATTGCATGACACCGCGCTGGACTCTGTACTTTATATGCAATTCGCTGATCCGAGACTTGAGTCTCCGTCCTCTCTTCCGTTATGGTGGTTTGGCAGGATCTTCTGTAAGGAGTTTCTTGTTTCTTTACTTCTGTCTTCAATGTCCCCTGTGGACGTATGATTCTTCTATCTCGGGATTGGTTAATTGTTTATGGAGTAGCCTTCGTCACCTAGGGTTCTGGTTTGGTAGGACAGTGAACCCGAGGTGCATTCAGCCTTCCGGTTTTGTCGCTCCTAGACATATTCTTGGGATATGTATAGATATTCCCAGCTATTGAAATACTGTGGTGAAGTGTATAAGAAATGACGATCTCAAATCGAGACATTCCCTGTTCTAGTCAGATTTACTGAGATAAAACAGACAAAGCAGCAGCATAATGGAAATCCAGTGATCAAGATCTATTGGGTTATCCTCAATGCATGGGGAGGAGTTAATGCCCACGTAACACAGAAGCCAAAGACCGCACTTACTTCTGCGCAAGTACAGCAGTTCGCAGCAAAAAAACCAATGGAAAAGCAGTATGTGTGGATATTTGATCGAGTATAGGCGAGAGAGAATAGGAAGAGAACGGGAAAGTGATAGAAAAAGATGTACGAAAACAAGGATATATGCCCTGAACCCTCACAAGACTAGCCACGGCCCAAAATGCATAGGCACAGGCAAGATGCAACTGATAGCAAAAAGAACAAAAGTAAACCAGGAAATCTCAAGCACGAGTCTATTTGTCGAGTTTCCGTCTCAGGGTACGCGTCCTCTTCATCAACTTCTTAAACTTGTGCTTCTTCATCTTGGCCTTTCGCCGTCTCATGGTGCTGATGGCATGCATGGTGCGGTTGTTGCGCAGACGTTCCATGTATGTCATACCTGCGGTGGAATCAGAGGGTGCCTCGATGGAGATCTCGTCGCGCATATCAGATGGGTCCTCCATCTCTCCGCCCCGAACGAAAGGTCCCGTGTGTGCTTCGTAGGTCTTGCGGCCATCGGCGTGACGAGCCTCACGGATAGTCAAGACGGTCGAGTAGGTCTGGTACTCGTTGTCGATCTGAGCATCGGTGGACTCGGCAGCCTCGGCAGCGGATGTGTCCATGGGGACGGGCGGGGGAGGAGGCTGGAATGGGCGAAGACGACGGGTAAATTCCTCAACGGACATCTTCGCGTCGGGGCCATCCAGCATGCGGAGTTCGCCGTCCTGTTCGCTGAAGCTTCGGAACTGTTCCTCGGACTCCGGCATGCCCTGAGAGCCAGTTTCCATCGACTGTACGGCTGAGGAAAGAGTGAAGATGACGTCCTCCGGCTCATTCTTCAGCGGCCGCTTTGACGAGAAGATGGCTTCGAATGCATCGGTGCTCGAGGTCGGGGGCACAGTGGTTGTCACTGAGATTGGTCGGTGGATGGAGAAGAACGATGCTACATGGACATCTAGCAGCGAACAAAGAAAAGTTAGTTTCAGACTATTTCTTTGCGGAAACAATATCATATATGAGGCTGGCTGGAATTTGAGCACTAACCATGTGGCTGTCGGTGCTGTGTCGAGGGAACACTTGGGAGGTTGGAAAATGCGGTATGTTGGCTAGACTTTGAAGATCCGTTTCGAGCAGAGCTGTCCTTCCCCCGACGGCGGTTAGCCTTGCTTTTCTCGCTAGACGAGTTGACTCCCTTTGCCGGGGCAGAGGTGTCCATTCGTCTGGGGCCATCGCTGGGCGGGACGGGCGGTTTGGAGGATGAGGAGGAATACCGGCGTTGGTGCAGAGGTCGGGTTGCGCCGAGCAAGCTGCTGGTAAGATTTTGACTGGAGCGAGCGATCCCAGGAAGCGGCATGGGAGTCCACGCCGCCCGGCGTAAAGATGTTGACAACATGGTTGGTAGATAACCCAGTCACTGGGGAGGTGAATGAGTCTGAATCGGAGGCGAAATCAGTCGGCCCGGAACTCGGGGTCACTGATCATGCGGATGATTATGTAAGATCTATGCCTAAGGCGTTTAAATAAATAGTTCAAGAAGATGGGCAATCTTGTAACTCGTGTGATTCGAGTTAATGGGACAAACCCCATTTTCCATACCTACATATTGACCATTTGGTTCATTATTGGAACCTAGGGTCCTACGCAGTGCACCCCTGGGGAGAAATGGTCCATGTCGTGTGATCTACAGCAAGGAATCCGATGGTAGGCGACCTGAGAGCTTGGTAATTATACCAATTTTTTTTTTTTTTTTTTTTTGGAAGTCACATTGGGACTGGAGTCCGAAGTCTGGAAAGAGAAGTGCTCATGAAAGAGCAGGATATCGAGTTCAGTTAGAGATGATAAGATATAGTAAATAAAGAGCCAGAATGTTTGTGATAGTACAGAGCAGTCGCTAGTAAACACAGCTGCACAAACAAATGGTATCACTCTGCATTAAAACAAAAAAAAAGGAAGAGAAAGGTGGGGATGGCAACGACACAGTCGCGAAACCGAAGCGTGGGCATTATAGTTGGCGAAATCGGATAGGCTTTTTGGATGCAACGTGATAGACCCAATGATGTGAGCTGAGAGCAGACAACAACCTCTCAGTCAAGACGCCTCGTTAAAACACAAGAAATAAAAAGAAAAGAAAAGAAAAAGAAAAAGAAAAAGAAAAAGGGCAATGATCACGAAAGAGTGAACGAATAGTAGCCGCCCTGGAATGCAACCGGAAAATAACTGGTAGGCTAAAGAGCTTGAGAAATAGGAAAAGGAAATGAAGAAAAAGAAAAGAAAAGAAAAGAAACGAAAAGAAAATCATCGTCACAGACAGACGGTCATAGGAAATGCCTCGGGAATTTGAGGGCCTCTGCCTTATAGTATTAAGGTATGCAGATTCTTCTGAATGATCATGTCTTGTACTGAATCCATAGTCGCCTTGAGTAATGTTGTATCGGTTGCGTTCGTGTAATGGATGTAGATCTCGCGATCCGGGATGCGGTTGATGCCACGGAATCGGTCTGCAAAGTACTGTGCCGAGGCATCATAGTCGGTGTCAGAGCCGGTATAATCTGGGAAGTGCTTGGAGATAGAGGAGATGGCGAGTTTTCCTTTGAAAAGATCAATCTTGTTGAGGAATAGAATGATTGGTTTTCGCTTGAACCATTCACCGTTGACTAACGATTCGAATAACATCATGGCCTCATGCATTTGATTCTGTAAAATGTTATTAGCGGCGCAAGCGAGGAAATTTGAGAAAGCTGTGCTTACAGCATTCTGATCTTCGACCAGACATTGGTCGTAACCAGATAAAGCGACCATGAACAACAGACACTGGACGCCCTCAAAACAATGGATCCATTTCTTCCGCTCTGATCGCTGTCCTCCAACATCCATCATGCGGAAGTTCATCTGCCCGAGCTCAAACAGAGTTTCCGTAATACCCGTTGTCCGAAGTCGAGCCTGCAACATGTCCTGGTTATCAGGAAGCCAGCCCGGCGTGAATATGCGATCGAGGGATTCATAGAAACTGAGATTCGTCAGCCTAGGCTCATGTAATGTATCGCCGATTCGACTTACAAGTGCAAGTTGTCATGGAGAGCAAATTCATGGCCCCGTGCAACGGCCTTTTGTACACCTTCATCCTTCCACATGGCCCTCATTGCATCGCGAACCTCGAGATCGGAGAAGGCTTCGTCGGACCCTACATCTGGATCCGTATTGTCTAATAAGTCCGCAAATGGCTTTCAAGCCCCCGTTAGCTGATGTCGGTCTCTTGAGAAGAAGGGTGCGTAATACCTTGGTCTTTTCCTCGTTCTCGAAATCGATATCCTCAGCATTCATGATATCCAACAAGACTTTGAATGCAATGACAATGTTCGAGTATATTATGGCACGGGTTTGGTGACGTTCTTCCTCAGGGAAGCCTCGACTGTGAATAATTCGCATCTGCTTGATAATGGTGGACTTGCCGGACTCTCCCGCCCCTAAGCATTTCGTTAGCAACGCGGTAAGCCGACAATCAGCGACCGAGAATCACCCCACCTAATAACAGGATCTTGATGGTCCGGTCCAGCGTCTTCTTGTCATTCTTGATAGTCCGGTCAATGCGCGCATTGCGTTGGAGAGCATCCTTATCAGCCTCCCCGGGCTTCGAAACTAAGCAACCCATGGTTTACGTCCGGCAACCACAACGACCTAGCGCGACGGTGGTTAGCAACGGTTCATTGCAAGCTGAACTGGTTTAACGAGGGACTCGACGCATCAAGGACTTGTGTTCGATCTGAGTCAGGGATGCGATTGGATTGCGCCACACGGGAGTTCAGTCAAAGCTCAGAAACATAAGACTCGACTAGACTCCACCAGACTTGACAGGTGACTAGACTCTCCGCGCAAGATGGTAGATGTGCCTACCTTCCAAAAAAGAATCAAAGTCCAACTCCAACCGAATGTCGAACGTCTGGTGTGCGACGTGATAGGCAGAAGCTTGACAGGTTCGATCGGTGCTTCCGTTGTTCCCCACACCTATCGACCACGTTCCGTTGCGAATTGGGCGGTTGCGTTTCCAATTGGACCAGTTTATCCTCCGAGACAGGCGCCGAATTCTTGTGAGCGACACAACGTTAGCCTGCTTGGCCTGCCGAAGGCCAAATAGGGAGCTTGAGGAAAGGGAAAGACGTTGGCGGTGACGGGGGAAACCGAGATCGCGTTCCAAAGTTTCAAAAGATGGGCTTTTCCCGAGTTCTGAGGACAAAAGGACGATTCGGAAGCTGAGGGCCGAGTTCTCCGGAGGGGAGAGAGGGGGGGCCGTGAAATGGAAGAAATGGAATGGCGCATTCACGTCTCTCCCGTCCCACGAGTCCACAAGCGGGGAGAGGTGGTTAACTCCTGTCAGATATTCTGGTATTCTGGTATTCTGGTATTCTGAATACTTACATACATAACTTATCTCGGTATCTTTGACTTCAGCGGCAACATCATTCAGTATCTGAGTGTATTTTCAGGTATTTCCTCTGGAATGGAGGTATTTAAATATATATAAATTTCTCATCAATTCCATTATTTCTCTTCTTTATCCTATTTTCTTCTGACGGTCTCTTTGTATTGAAATACAAAGGCTTTACGGAGTACTCCGTCCAAATCTTCACTTACCCAGGGGCCCGCTAGGCTGATCCACCATGGGGCTTGACCCCTGTCTGCAATGTCTCCAGGTTGAAACTTATCAACTATAAGCAGATCCTGCAGTTCAGTTCTATTGTTTGCCTTTCCTAATATATATTTTACCGTCTTGCCAGAGATAAAGAGAGATAGAATCCCCTAGAGGTCAAATCGCATTGAAAAGCGCTTCGGGTACACCCACGCGGTGATCCAATCAGCAGGATTTCTGGAACAATCGAATTGTTTTTCACTTCTTTTTTTCCCCAAAAGAAGAAAATGGCATGGAAACATGTACAATACCCAATGTATGCAATATGTTGTACGTAAGGGCACAGTAATGTACTCCGTACAATGTGCATTCGCCTAGCCAATTCGGAATGCAAAGCTCCAGCGATCGACGCGAAGATGCTGAAACCCGCATGGGTGTGCCAGTGGCCAATGCAAGGGTCGTTCTGAAACGTTGGCGGATTCCTGTCCCGGTCTAACAAGAGTGTGCTTGGATCACTATGGGCAGCTTGCTCTTCTTCTGGTACTTCCCACAGAGGTGCTGGCTCCATCCCACTGGAGCTTCCCCTGAGATTCGAACAAGAGAACCATACGGAGTACGGAGTCCATCCACCACAGTTCTGCCGAGGTTCAGACGGACATAAGGCTAGCATCGGAGTACAGCGCTTAGGGGGTTCCGCGCAAACCAATTAGAAAGCTCAAATCCAGCACCACTCTTCCGCGCTATTATGGACATTCCGAAGGGCTCTCCAAGAGAATCAGAGGTTCGGTGGACCGTGGCTATCATTTCCCTTCGCCCCCACAACGCACAATTTCTGCCGCGTATAAGCCGCAAGATGAAGCTGCCATAGTATGGACTACATTGGGTCCGACTCGTAATGAAAATTGCGAAATGACCAACCGTACTCAACACGACTTCACTTCTGTGATGTATCATGCGCATTATGCAACCCCGCGAGACTCAGCACTCCAGACCCGTCAAGAGGGTCTGAAACAAAGACCAATTGCCCCATGCTACCGGTGGTTCGCAGTCCCCAGTTTCAAAATATGATTTTCATTAATTGCGGGCAATCTCACCGCGCCGTCGTGCTACTAAGGCAGGGGGTGTTCCTTTCGGGACTGGTCAAATGCACCTGTGGGGATTGATTAGCCTCCCAAAGGCCGTGTCACATTTAGCCGGAATCCGAACAATATACGGAGTACTCCGTACAACATTGTATGTTGTATGAGATGAATCCGGATCAACCTGGACCAGCCTAGTTTGCATCAACGAAAATTCTCCGCGACCCGATATGGTACAAGATTCGCAACTCTGGGGATGCGATCGAGACTATCCCCATGGTACGTATGTACATACAATATCGTACGGAGTACGGAGTACCCGGTGGGTCGGCCTTCCACAAGCTGCCCGGTTTTACCGGCTGTTTATGTACTGATGAAAAAGAGCCCTGGAGGAACCCATAGGTTTTCATGCCCAAAGCCTGAGATTGGGTCCACATGCAACTTCCGATAATTTCCCACGTGTGGCGTGTCTTTTCTCTGGCGGATACCCGAGATACTACAGTATTAACTTTTATACTCATCTCCTGTCATTCTATTTATGCATAATGGGTGCTCCACTGGTATCATGAATCTCTGGGAATCTTTACACCGAAACCCTAGGCCTCACTATGGCAAATCAAATCGAGAGCTTACAACACAAATATCTTAGATAGTATATTGTACACTTCGGGGCAGCCAATGTATATATCAGCTCCCTCTTATCTAAAAAAAACTTGTGGCATAATTCCCAGAGAACGCACGTAAGTAGGGTTTAGGTTCGTCAAAGCCAGACGCCACATACAAAATAAATCCACTCCGGAAGACCATCTAATATCCATATCCACATATGGAGTAGGCGGGAACTTTCTGGCCGGTACAACAGTGAACCGTAAACCTGCAACGGCTAAACTACTCAGGGGCATTGAATGGGACTCGGGCAATTTAAACATTGTCGATCAGCATTTGACAGCAGGCCCAATTTCTGGGTTATCAAAGTCCGAGCGTGAGTCGTTCGGGAATAGCTTCGGAGCTGATATACCTAGTCCAGCATAGTAGTACTCGTCAAACCAGTTTAGATGGGGTGACCCCATTTATTTGCGTTTTTCTTTTTCAAGTGTATAAGGACAAATACTTAATGAAACATTAAGATGGGGAACCATGACAATTTTTTAGTGGCCGTTTTGGTCTATGTTTAGACCATGGTCCTGCAGGATTGTGAGGACCGGAATACACTACCCCAAAGGTGATCCGCTGAAAATATACGGAGTATATATACTAAATTTATTTTATTAGCAGTCCCCATGCGAAGTGATACGGGTTACTAGATACTTGTCTGTCGATGGTTTTTTCATAAGGGGGCAGTGCGCCAGCATCTAAATATAATTTTTGTACGGAGTAAAGAAGCAATCAATTGAATAAGCCCACAACGTTACTGAAGTTTTACTTAAGGGATCCYTAATCTTGTGTTTTCCCCATCAGTTCGGAAGCCTTCGTAATTTCGTCAATGGCATCGATGCTGCATTGCATTTTGTTAGCGTTGAAGTCGTTCACTCGCGGTTGATCTCGAGGGGATTATTGGGCACCGGTGGAAGGAAGATATGAAGCTCGTGGTGCAACATTGGAAGTAAAGCCACGGGGCAAGCTTATCTTGGCAGAACTAGTCTTCCTCATACATTTTGGTTATCCGATGAATATGGAGTATCAAAAAGACGTTGCAATTTATGATATAGATCACTGCATAGGATGGAAACTCTGTTGCCATGTGGGTGTCTAACACAGACCACCACGAATGCTCCTATCGATTCCACGGTTTCTCCAATATCAATATATCATACTCAAAGAGTATAATACCATCCTGTCATACCCTCAATCTGACCATTTGTCTCCCGGGCCTTTTTGTTTGTTTTCCAAAAGTGAATGTCCATCATCAGAGTTAAGCATATGCTAACCATTGTAATACCAAATGTGACCCAAATTCCTGTAGTATAATGCGGACTTTCATCAGACTTGAACGTGACACTTGCGATGATGCCCCCAAGGCCCCCGCCAATCAGACAGGTTGCTGATGCGACTCCACGCTTCGAGCGGGAAGTAATGTTGTTCGCTTGAAATGCAAGCACACCGGGGATGCAAAATTGCAGGAATCCCACACCTGGAGTATAACGTTAGATATATACAACCTTTCGTCCTGAAAAGATTGAGAGCTCACCCAAGAATATCCCAAAGTACCTTGCCCCACTTGCACCGCCATAGGCTGTGATCAACATCCCTACTGCTGTCAGCAGTTGATGGACAGCAATCACCGGCCCGCGGATTTGATATTTATCTGTGAGCCAGCCACCTAGATATGTAAAGATTGCAGCAATGATGTAAGGCGGGGCACTGAGGAGCTGACTCTGCGTGTTGCTGAAGCCCATGCCCACGAGAATGACTGTCTTGAAGTAGCTGTACGCATATCCGGGTAGAGTGGAGGCCATGAGATTGAATGCCCAGACATACAACTTCCAGTCCTTAAGATGATGAACAACCCGTTCCATGGTAATTGGATCCTCTTTTGCGTCTCCGCTGTCGTTGTTTATGCGGGCGATGATGAATTCTTTTTCCTCCGGCTTGAGGAACGTGTCCGCTTGAGTCGGAAAATCGATGATGATGAACCAGCCAATTAAACAAATGCTACTAGTAATGGCACCCTCGACGATGAAAATCCCTAGAGCATAATCGCAGTCAGCTATTGTTATTATCATGACACGGAGGTGAACAACCCACAGCGCCATCCGCTCAGACCGTGCCTCCCGTCTAGGAGGGTCAAGGCATAGGCGAAGATTGCAGCGAACGCATTCAGTATAACAGAGACCAGCCAGAAAGCGGCCAGTCTCTTGCCTACCTCAAATCGTGTGTACCAACATGTAATTAGATAGGTGCAACCTGTATAGTTAGTAATGTTAACTTGAAGACATAGTTGAGTTCGATATACCTGGAAGAAATCCAGCTTCCATCACACCTAAAAAAGACACCGGGTCACTAAGGTAGAATAGGAAAACCTCGGAGGACATCTCCTTACCTAACAAGAATCGGCAAGCTACCATTGTGGTCCAACTTTTGGTGAAACCCATGCCGATCAAGATCGCCCCAAAGCTAAATCCAAGAAATGCTAGCCAGTTGGCTGCACCAGCTCGAGGAAGTATCAGATTCTGAGTTTCCATCATTAGTAACGATTCCTGGTTAAGAAGCGTGCACATACGCTGGGTATCTCGAATATACTAAGATATAAGGTTAGAAAACTGGTGCACCTAAAAACGTTTCCAGGTGATATTAAAAAGCTTACATGTATGCCACGAAGAATACCATAACAACGATCGTATACCTGGTGCCGATGTCGAGTCCAAGATCCTGTTCCATCCCTGCTACAAATGCAAGACCAAGGTTGGTCCTATCAATAAGTGATATGGAATACATGATTCCAAGAATTGGGAGGAGGCGGAGATCAACGCGTCGACTAGCCCGAACATCAGAGTTGGTTTATTGACCACGTTGGAATGTAGAGAAAACACACATGACTCTTTTCTGATGTGCCTCGTCAATACCATACACAAGGGACTCATTGCCAGGAGTGCAATGTGTCAGCTCTTGTTCCTCGAGATGGACGAATTCCAGGTCCTCTTTCTTCGTGGACTTATCTTCTTGGGGGCTGGCCGAAATCGATGCCATTGTGGCGAATTGGGTTTTTTGATGCTACAACAAAGCAATAGAGAATAGAAACGTGAATAGCAACGTGATGAATTGGGAATAAATACATAACTAGACGGTACTTTAAGAGCATATTTTTAAGAGGATCTTAACCGAGCTTATCCAATATAGTAGCGATAACCCTGAAAGATACCTCGGAACAAGGTGGGCAATCGAAGAATCTGGGGAACTACCAAGATTACCCCTCAGATTTGCGCTTGATGCCAAGCAACAGAGGGCATGAAAAGCCGGGGAAGCCTTGGTCTGACTTGGCATCGAGAAAAACAGCCTATCATGTACAGGAACCCCATACATTTGATATGAAAAGGGGATGTACAGGATTGTAGTATCAAAACCCCGCACATTGCCCAAGTCTAAAGAGGCTGTGGTGAGCAAGTAGCCTTTATCTTAAACTCAGCTTGTCAAAAGAGTTAAACGGAAGCGACAAGCCTGATCATAATTCCCTAAACTTGTAGCCAAGTAGCAACTGCAACTGTCGATTGAGCCACCCATTACTATCCCTGAACGAATGTAACGAAAATATCAACATTGTCAAGTTGGGTGAATAGTTTATGGGGAAAATAGTGCAGAAAGAGGGATAAACTATCAACTGAACGATCATGGTAGTCCCATGAGACATGGAACACAAGGCTTCTGACATCTTACGACCCCTTCGTAATAGGCCTCCTCAATTTTCTATATCTTTGTGTCGTTATATTTGAATCACCTTTTAGCAGACGCTTTATCTAGGTGTGGTATAAGTATATATTGGCTTTTCAGCGTGAACCTCAATAAGCAAACTTAGGTATACGAGAAAGATTACACATAATATCCGGCTATATGCTCTATACAAGAGCCTTGAGTCAGGTCAGAATACGTTGGTTCATTCCCCCCTTCGCACAACACACCCCCAAAAATATATATCCCAATACCTATTCCAATTTCAAAGCTTCAAGCTTCTATAATGTGATGTCCTTTAAGATCTTACATATATCAATAGTAGTCTAAGATGTCGAGGCTTCACGTCAAACAGATCTGTCATGGCGTGAGGTACTTCATCCAACGGGACACCCATGTTCTGGGCACATGTACTCTTTCCCATGTCAACATGCTCATGATAGATACGCTATACTGCTTATTGGAATAATAAGTTCTATGCCAAATGATGAGCTCCCCATTTCTAGATGGAATAAGCGGTAACCTACATAGTACAGATGGGATAAGCCCCCCACATTTACCCCTCACATCAACTACAGCTATCAAGATGTATCTGTCCTTCAGTACACATGTCTCAATACCCCCTGTTTTCTGTTCTTTGCAATGGTAAATAAAATATTATCAATAGCCGATCTTGAGGAGGCGGCTTCCAACTCACTATCCGTTTCCGCGAGAGGTATGTATTGACCATCGTGTTGCCAGGATATTTACCCTTAATACAGAGAAATAGACTTCTTCAACTCAGGCGCAACAAACCAAGTCACACTTCACGACAATTATGCTGCGTATAGAAAGTACCGTCTCTTACCAAGAGTTCTAAGAGATGTCTCACTTGTCAACACTGGAATTTCCCTCTTTGACAGAGATATCACGTTTCCGCTCTGTGTCTCACCCACTGGAATGCAGGTAATGGCTCATCCAGAAGGCGAGCTAGCCACAAGCCGAGCCTGTGCCAAAATGGGCGTCAACATGGGTATCTCGTCCTATGCCAATCACTCAGTTGAAGAAATCACCGTCGCTGGAAAAGAACTGGGACTGGTACACCATACGATGCAACTCTACGCGATGAAAGACAAAGCTAAACAAGAACGAATCGTCCGTCGGGCCGAAGCTGCGGGCTGCAAGGCTATATTTCTGACTGCGGATAGCCCTGTACTTGGGGTGCGATGGAATGAATGGCGGAACGGATTCATGCCTTCAGTCGGCTTGGGGTATCCGATGTATGAAAGAACATCTGCCGAGATTCAGCAACAATCTCATGACGCTGGGTTTAGCTCGACAAACTCGGATTCCCATTCCTGGGCCATGGAGATCCCATGGCTGCGCAGAGTCACGAAGATGGAGATTTGGATTAAAGGCGTTCTCACCCCGGAAGATGTCGAGACCGCTATTGAATATGGTTGTGATGGTGTCATCATCAGCAACCATGGTGGGCGACAGCTGGATGAGACACCAGCCACAATTGATGCGCTTCCTGCCTGCGCTAAAGCTGCGCAGGGGCGGATCAAGATTCATATTGATGGTGGAATTCGATCTGGGGTGGACATTTTCAAAGCCTTGGCTCTTGGTGCTGAATGTTGCTGGGTTGGTCGTCCTGCAATTTGGGGACTAGCGGTAAGTGCTGCTTGTTACATCAAGGATCCTGATAGAGGCGGAGGCGGGTGTACTGACTCCTTTGTAGCATAATGGGCAACAAGGAGTCGAGCTGATGCTCAAAATCCTGTTCGATGACTTCAAGCGAAGTATGCAGCTCACAGGCTGTAGGTCCATATCTGAGATCAGCTCGGCAAGCCTAGCAATTGTCGATGCATATGGGCCCTTGGCTAGACTGTGATCTACATTGTTGTGATTATGCCTGACCCTCAAGGCCTTCTATTTCTGTGCCTGCTCGCCTCTCGCCACTTTTGAGTATTGGGTGTTAAGGTTGGGCCTCTAATCAAAACTTCAGGGCCACATACCCAGTCCTTTTGTTTGTTTGGGGGGGGGGGCGCCTCATGGACCTTGCCGGTTCCTGCCTAGTCCTGAAGGTGGGGCTCGTAGTTGCCGTGACTTGCATGGCAGATATTCAACGTGTATGCACATGTGTGCAGTTTTCTTTGAATGAGATGTGATCCTTAGAATACTACACTTGGACAAATCATGACAGCCGAGATCATTTATAGAAGACCGATAGACTCTGACCCTGACTATTTGGAGGGGGAACTGAATGATCTGGAGCACCGTCCCTGCATCTCGTGACCTACGCCAAGTTCAGTGCTATTCAATGCCATTTGTTCCATACTTGGCAGGAGCGATCGTGTGTAATTGCCAATTGCCCCCTACCTACCTAGGTCTAACTCTATATGGAGGAATTCATTAGCGCTGATAACGATAACCGATTTCCTAGTGGCTCAACGCCCAGGCCCGGAGTGTGATCTCACTTACCATTGAAGAAGATAAAAATTCCGGAGCGACACTCGGGAATATCCTCGCTAACCATAGCTCAGCTGAAACGAAGGTTGCCAATACATTTATGGGTGTTAACCTCGGAGGTTGCAGCCCGACTCCGAGTGTGACGCCATTCCCCACCCCAGCTCCACCCCAGCTTCTCCTTGCCTGAGTAACCCTTGGAATATGCACCGAGACTTATTCAGTCCATGATTCTCGGATAAGCATCATTTTCCTGAAACATCATAGTATTCCTAAGTACAGTACCGGTATTATTCAGGTATGTCTTCATGGGCGGCATCGCGTTCGGCAGCTATGAGGTGCTAATAGCTTGTCAGTGACCATAGCAAACGTGACAAAAACTACATACTCTTTGCCCAGTATGCAGTCCGAGAAGGGCTTACTTCTCGATGTAAGCGAAGTCTATGATTCCGATGGCAATGACTTTGTCCCCACCTGCAGCCACACGCGTTACAAAAAACTACAAAGAACTCGCCCCTGCTGGGCGACAACTCTGAGGAAAGGGCTCTGCGTCTTTGTGATCACCATTCTTATTACCTACTATCTAAGATTTCCGCATGGTATCAGTCCCTTCTTCCTATTAGAATGCATCACTGACATGACTGTCCTTATGGTTAGGCTCTGTGTCGACCGAGAAGAACCCATCCCCGCGCCCCGAGGCTCCCCCACCTTGCCAGTCGCAAGAATGCATTCATGCTGCCTCCGAAATCCTCTACAATCTAGATCCCCATTATGAGGACATAGATCCCTGCACTAATTTTGACCAATATGTCTGCGGTGGATGGAGGGAGCGCCATGACATGCGGCCCGATCAGGGATCGATATTTGCAGGCACAATCATGCATGAGAATGCCCAAACTAAACTTCGTCATATCCTAGAGCGCACAGAACCGCCGCAGTCATCGGATGCCGACAATTTCAAGAAACTCAAAACTGCATACGATGCTTGCTTGGATGAGGCTACAGTCCACAAACGGGGCAGCAAGCCTTTGACTGATATTCTGGATGAACTGAAGACTATCTATCCTGCAAAGTCAGGTCTTGTGAAAGGAACACAGGATCAACTCACCAATGCTCTGTTGTATCTGGCGAACGTTGGTGTTGAGGCTCTGGCTTCTTCTGGTGTCACTGTAAGTATATGCGACCTATACTTTATGGGTGCGACTAATGACTCCTTCTAGCCCGACGATCGAGATCCTGATAATGTTGTTATTATGATCTCGCCGCCTCGTGAAATAGGACTTCCCGCAAGAGAGTACTATAATGACACAAAGACCGTGGCTGATTATACAACCGTTTTGAAGCAAGTTGTTCAGCGACTTGCTGGAGATGGATTCGACAAAATTTCTGAGGATGTTGTAGCTTTCGAAAAGAAGCTCGCGGATGTGACCCCGGATACCCAAACCCAGGAAGATGTCACCAAATACTACAACCCCCTTAGTGTCAAGGAAACGGAGGCACTAGTACCTGAGATCTCTTTTACTAATATTATTTCATCTTTGGCGCCCCATGACTACAAGGGCGATCGCCTAATTGTCGGGTCACCTTCCTATATGAAGGCATTGTCTGTTCTCTTGAAAGATACACCCAGAGAGACCATTCTGCTCTTCTTGCAGTGGAAGCTCATCCAGGCTTTTGCGGACGTTATTGAGGATGCCTCTATTGAACCTCTTCGGCGATTTGAGAATGTTCTTGCCGGAAAAGAGCCTCAGGCCAAGGAGGAGCGATGGCGTAAATGCCTTGGCCGTCTGGATGAAGGGCTCGAATGGAGTCTCAGCCGTTTCTATGTGCTCGATGCGTTCTCTGAGGACTCGAAAAAACTTGGCGATCAGATCGTTTCCGATATAAAGGAGCGATTTATCTTTACCCTGGACCAGACCAGCTGGATGTCTCCGGATGTGCGAAGATTGGGCATTGAGAAGGTGGGAAACATTATCCAGAAGATCGGATTTCCTACAAAGAGTCCGAATGTTTTAGACCCCGAGGACGTGAATAAATTCTACCGGGATCTGAAATTATCCAAAGACACTTTCTTTGAGAATGAGGTGGCCGTGGCGAGGTTCCAACTTCGCGGCGAATGGTCTAAGCTCGGAAAGCCCACCAACCGTGACGAATGGGGCATGAGTGCACCGACTGTCAACGCTTACTACAACCCACCAGGTAATGAGATTGTCTTCCCTGCCGGCATTATGCAGCCGCCAGCGTTCTATGGACCTTCCGCTCCGTTGTATCTGGCATACGGTGCATTCGGTGCCGTCAGTGGCCACGAACTTTCACATGGTATGTTCAGTTCCCTACAAAACCATTGCCACTTTTCTAACAGACCAATGTGGTATAGCTTTTGACTCTACCGGTCGACACTACGACGAGAGTGGAAACTACACTAACTGGTGGGATGACAAGACCGTTGAAGCCTTTGAAGAGCGTGCTCAATGCTTTGTCGACCAGTATTCTAAGTTCACGGTCATTGGCCCGGAGGACAAAGTCCTCCATGTCAACGGACGACTAACACTGGGCGAGAACATCGCCGACGCTGGAGGCTTGACAGCATCATACCACGCATGGAAGAAGCACGATGAGGCGAAGCCTGATCTTCACCTCCCGGGACTGGATGCATTTACCAAAGAGCAGCTTTTCTTTATATCATATGGCAATTGGTGGTGCGGGAAGACTACAAAAGAAGCGGCTGAGCAGGCGATTTATAACGATCCCCATGCGCCTAAGTCAGCACGAATTATCGTGAGTCTCATCGATGCATTCCTTTATTTGTGTGCCACTACTGACCGCTGTCACAGGAAACTATGGCTAATTCTAGGGAGTTCAAGAATGCCTTTAGTTGCCCAGATAAGAAGCCGGCTTGCAAGCTCTGGTAGTTCTTAGTTTACTGTCAATGGCATTTTTATGAGTTCTGAGTAATTTGAGTATTCTGACTTGGTCACAACTCAGATGCCTAGCTGTGCCCCGGTCCGATTTCATCCTTGCCCATTACTTGAATAGATACCATTGTAACTCCCTCGCTTTCATGACCACACTTATCGATGCACATTCCCCAACCACCGGCATTTTCACAAGAATTTATACCTTTACATTCGTTCCCATCAAGTTACGCTGAATATGATGACCCTCGAATAGGGTTCTTTGTGAGAGCTCAAACCCTCGGGTCAGTCTCCCGTAGAACAGAAGCGTCAACAACCCAACATTTTAACATGCTACCTTAAACCCAAAGCTGTTTCGACTATACATATGTATATGCTAACGCTTCTTGATTAAATTGGCAAAGCAACTCGCCGGCACCCAAGGTGTCCGATACTTCACTGCCCCTACATATGGATGCTAACGGTATCTGAGAGGACATTCTGCTCGGCCAAGACGCCGAAACCCTAACGCTGCTGATCTTCATGGCGATCGCTGCCCAAAACAAGCGGGAACAGGCCTCAGGCCAGGGAAACATTCGGTATTGGCCAGATCCCAGGAAGATAGAGGAAGAAGAAGAAGAAGAAGAAGAGGAAGAGGAAGAGGTAAAGACTTAGACGACGGATCTAGTTACCTAGATCAACAAAGTCCGAGCCCCCTTCGCCTCAGAGTTATATTGTACAACATAGATGATTTTGGGTCCCGTTTTAATATCGACATGTCAATTCTTATGGATCACTGTTTGATCGACATTTGACATATGATGTCTCACCCAAAAGTGAAGGTGAAGTATGTTGTAACTGAAGTGTGTGAGTTGCATAAATATAACATTGAGTACGGAGT